>JAXQGP010000023.1:0-53747 GCA_037040125.1 Kazachstania sp. M6911
TTCACCCATGAATTTGTTTATAGATATATGTTCATCGGAAGTACCTGGAGGTGTATCAACAATTAAATAATCTAGTTCGTCCCAATCGACATCCTTTAAGAATTTCTTAATTAATCTATTCTTAGTAGCACCTCTCCATATCACAGCCGAATCATCTTCAGGTAACATAAATTGAATAGACATAGCAGCAAGATTATCAGCGACGTAAACAGGTGTCCAACCAGAATTAGATTCGTGAACCATTTCATCAGAACAACCCAACATACGAGGTAGAGATGGACCACAGATATCTAAATCCATGGCACCCACTTGTAAATCTTCATCTGCTGATAATGCCCAACTTAACATAGTGGAGAAGGTAGACTTACCAACACCACCTTTACCTGATAGGACAAGGACTTTATGTTTGATACCTGCTAAATTTTCAGTAATCAATGGAATATCTTGATCTGGACCCTTTGGTAAACTCTCACAAATCTCTTTATTAGCACAACCATCACATGCATCCGCTTTACCGGCCATTTCAGATTCTGGACCTGGACAATGCTCTGGTTCAGGTTCAGCTAATTCATATTCTGGAGGTAGGATCTTGTCATCCTTACTTGTTACTGGTGGAAGAACTTCAGCAGCCATTTCTATAATAATTATGTTTGTTTAATATAATCAGTTTGACCCTTTTGAAAAGAAGGAATAAAAATATAGGTCGAGGTTTCCAAAAACTAACTCATAAACTGTTTATAGTTTATATATTATTTCATAAGCGATGCCTTAAACAATTAGTAATCACTTTATTATTCAGCTCGGTTAAAAAAATTGATAGATGACTATATGCACAGTAAACGCCGTAGCAAAAATGCACCCCCACAACTTCCTGTCACGTGAAATTAAGTCACAAATCGATGAACTCGAACCGGATTTAAAGGTTATTTAGCAACATAAATATATATTCTAGCGTCGATTATAAAGTTTTATATATTCAACAGCAGGCTAAATGTTATCAGATTGTCAATACCTGAAATAACAGACGAAGAAACGTGAAAAGAAGTTGCCTAGAACCACTGATAATATCCTGTCTACCAACTTTATGACTGTCATGATATGTAAACTATTAAGAGGTTTTCAAGCTAAAGATAGAAAATAAGAACACAATGGCTATTCAACAACCGTGTAACTTATTTTATTATGGTCCTTTATCTTCTTCATTATCACTTGTCAAAAAGTAGAACACTACCCTAATTAGGGCATGTACATTTCAAAAATAGTAAACAAATAATGAGATGAAGTTTTAAAATTGTAGAAATTAAGAATCAGAAGTTATAAAGGTGTGTACACTTACTTGTGCTAACAAGGGATTTTTCATTGCCAATCCCAATGCGAAACAGATCTGAGTGACTAACATAGAGAATTGACCAGAGCCCTTTATATAGCCGTTCGGTGTTTATTAGAGACCCAAGCGACATTTGTATAAGAAACCAACATTCTATTTGATGCTTAATTAATGATGCCAGGAAAGGATTTTGTATTCTGTGCCCCATTCATTAGCTATATACTTTCAGATAGTAATGAGGACACTGATGAGGATAAAGGTATATGTGTTTGTAAAGATACTCTACAAGGATTTGATGAACAAGATATAACTGAAGAGATATTGAATAATATAATAATTGATCAAATACTGATGAGTGAGGGGTCTGAAATATATGAAGCTAAACAAATAAGGTTAAGCAATATACAAGTGTTTGAACCATTTAATATTCCAGGAATTGAAAAATTACATATATGGCATTCGTTAATTAAACTCATTACAGCGGGTGAATTCTCCATGGACAATTTGGATATTTTGAAAGACTCTGCCTGTTGGAAATTCAGTATCGAGCGTACAATCGATTGCAATTTGGTATTAGAGATAAAATCTGAAGATTTTGTCAAGAAACTAGCGCAAATACGATTTTCTCCCGTAGAAAATACTGAATTAGATCTATTTGAACTTACTAATCAACTGTACACTGGATTGAGTAAAACAAATATAAAGTACAATGGATTAGCAGAAAATTCTGAACGACTCGAAAACGAAATATCGACACTGACATCAGAAAGAAAGATCCTGGATAAAATTTTAGATGAAAGGGATCGAAAAATGAAGGCAGTGATCGTAGAATTACTGAATGAAAAGAAAAGGAAGATTTTACAATTACAAGAGATTATAGATAAGCACAACCTTGGTGATCTTATCCCCGAAAACAGGTCTGATTCAGATTTAATTAATACTCATATCGTCAATGCTGTAACTGAGTTAAATTCTCCAGGTACCAGAAGAAAAAGGACTAGAAAAGATATAAATATTATTGAAAAACCATATGGATCTATTAAAAGGAAACTTAAACTGGAAGATAGCGAATCATCACAGGTATTGAATAAGGAGATTAAAACTGAAAAAAATCATCAATTTACACCTGAATTTAATTTCTATGGTATATCGAAAACGATAGATAATCCTTTACCAAAATTGTCAATCCCAACGCTCAACGAACCCTTAGTTAAAGTAGAAACCCCAGATAAAAATAGAATACCTGATGATGAAAGGAACAAAAGCAATGAAAATGAGAAAATATCCCAAGTCTCTGACAAGGAATCTAATACAGACGAAACTGATGATGGGACTGACATCGAGATGAGGAATTTATCTAAAGAACAAAATCCAAAAGTAATAAGTGATAGCGAGGAGGAGACAGACAGTAATGCGTCTACCGAGGAGACGGATACTGATGTGAATGGCAATTAGAAGAAATAAAATACAGATAATAAAATTTTTGAGTTTTTTAAAATTAAAGAGAATAAATGGTACTATACAAATTGAACATATAAATTATATACGTGGGAAGAACTGTTGGGAAATTTAAGGAAGTGATTAATTGAATTTTACAACTAATATAATGGTTGACCCCAGTCAAGTTCTAGCCAGTGCCAAGCAGAGGCATCAGCATCGGCTTCAGCTTCTCTCTTGTATAATGGCTGACCCCAGTCAAGTTCTAGCCAGTGCCAAGCAGAGGCATCAGCATCGGCTTCAGCTTCTCTCTTGTATAACGGTTGACCCCAGTCAAGTTCTAGCCAGTGCCAAGCAGAGGCATCAGCATCAGCGTCAGCTTCTCTCTTGTATAATGGTTGACCCCAGTCTAATTCTAACCAATGCCATTTAGCTTCCCTTTTGGCTAGCTGAGTGGATTCATTTTCAGCCATTGCGTTGTTAACAATAGTAGTGTTAATAAACATCAAACCATTACTAGTATCATTGTGGAAAGGTAATAAAGCAACATCCTTGTTACCCTCTAAGTCCAAATAACCAATGATAGCTTCAGCTGGAATCTTTGCATTTTCTTGTTGAGTTGATGCAGTAATATTAACTGGTGCAGCAGCAGCCATAGTGGTCATAGACAATAAAGAAACAGCCTTTGAAAATTTCATTTTTTAATAAATATAATTAATTGATATTGATATTTGATTGAGTTGATTGCTCTTGATGATTTATATTTATGACATAACGAATAAAATTATGAGAACTAAATTAATATCCAATTGAATAGTTGTACCTGTTTATATATGTTTGCTTTTCATGGTTTAAACAACTATATTTTGTTTTTAATGTCATTAATGTGATGACACCAGTGAGAATGGCTGTTTCAAGATGAATGAACATAAATATGAGAATTTTAAGATGAATAAGAACTCCTAGAAGTATTTGCATGTATTCTGAATATTAAATTACAGAAAATGAAAGAAATGTCTTCACTAGCTATTTTTTTTGCTTTGTTTCGTTCTTCGTTATGATCAAACAGTCATTGATGGCCGAAATAGGAAACTTTGACATCGATATCATATTCCGATGTAAAAATTTTCTATTAAGAAATAATATCTTATAATAACTATGCATAAAACATCTGAAATTTTCTGTTTTATGGTAATACTAATTTTGTGATTGCTAATTTATAGGTTAATTACAATTCCTTATTCGGAAGTCAATTAATTACATCAGGTAAAGAATATTTTTCCCATTGCTATGGCTGCAGCTCAAGTCAATTTTAATAGGAACGAACATATAGAGGCTACATACTAGATACCAACTGTATATATTACTTTTTCGATTGTTCTTTTTGTTTCTAGAGCGCATGATTATAATATTTAGTAATATTGCAATTTTATGAATATATTTCTGTAAAAAGAAATAACGTATGTTATTTACTATTCGATATTCCAATATATTATGAGATCAAAATTTACTAGTGTAATATGCGTGTGCATTTCTTTCTATCGCTATATAACTATTTATGGAATTATTAATAATATTCATACAATTCACAAAAGTAATAATTACATTAAAACATCAACCACACTTCCGAAGTATTACTTCTCAATTAAATACAATACATGATATAGCTCTTTATTTAGAAAAGAAAATATTTTCTTTCGTTATTGTTTACTTTTCTTAGAATGTTGAACCTTCCTTTGGTTGTGGTAATTTTTTATTGGTTGCAGTAGCCATCTCCTTTCTTAAATCTAATAGTACAGTTTGCATAGTGTAGGATCTTTTCCAATCTCTCAAAGTATGGAAATCCTCAATGATGACATCACCAGTAGTTTGATCAACACAAGGTAAGTTCACTTTTGAGATAAATTTGACCTTTGGTGGTTCATCTGGATAATTTGGACCACATTCAATGGCTAATGAATATATTCTATTTTCATGATTACTATGTGGTGGACCTAATATTGTACCATTCCAATTTGTCATTGTATTATCATCTGCATCTGTTAGACCATAACTACATGATTCCGGACCTAGACCCTTTTCACCATTCTCCAATTCTTCTAATAATCTAAAACTTCTTGGACTGTATAGTAATAAGACATGTTAGCAATCACACCAACAAGTTGTGTGATCGGTGGTTATCATGTTAGTAAAATATATTCTGGTATTGTAATAGCTATTCTCATGCAGAAGAAACAACCCAGTCAGTGTTGTGCTGCTTCAAATATGTCTACTGAAAGATAAAAACAATGGCATAAACAGCTTACAACACAATCTTTTGAGTTACATGCGATTATCTGCATTTAGTTCATAAAATTAACATACATTTTTGACATTTCTATTAATAATTTGTGTGTGATATAATTCTTATTCAATAGATACGAACTTTAAACTATATTCAAATTGTTCAAATATAGAAGTTATCCAAAGTTATTCGAACCCATTTGCATATTTATGTCTAACGCTCCCTATTCAAGATCTTGTTTGCCTGTTGTGTGAATGCTAACTAAGGGTAGTCGCATATTGATCCTGTGTAAATGATAATAACATATCAATTTTTGGATATCTCGAAAATCCGTCATAATTTAGTACGTCGTATATAGCGATGAAAACCTCGAATATTGAATTACTTATAACTTGCTGTTGAGTATTAATTCTTGATGTATTCTTTCTCTAATTACCAACGTGTATTCAGTCGCAAGGTTAATTGGACAATATTGCCTTTGTTAATGACGTTTACATTCATATAATGCACTTTATTGTAACTTGAAGTCGAGGAACCGTAACCTCTCGGGTTCGAACGCGTTCCCGTCAAAGTAGTTCCATGACAAACGAATGATTTAAATATTTCAAGAATCTGTTTCAGTTTTTGTTATAGATTGTTATATGTTAAGAATATGACATTGTCAATAGCAATATTATCGAAATAGCCACTACAAACTGCCTCTCCACCTTGAATATCATAAAATATACCCTACGCAATGGATGATGAAAGTGATGTAAGTGGTGGATCATCACCATTTTTAGATTCTCCAGATGTGTTCGTTCAACAACCAGAACAACAAGCCCCCGCAGAGAAACCTCAACCTCAGATAGTAGCTGATCCAGATTTACAGGAGGAAGATAATGTGCAAACAACACTTCCCAACATTCATAAAGATAGACATGTTTCATCCTTGGAATATGAATTACGAACAATTAAAAATGAATATGAACTTGAGAAATTACAATCACAAAGAAAATATAATGAATTACAAGCGAAATATAATAAATCCTTGGAAGAATTGGAAATTGCATTAGATGATACAAAATTTGCACATGATGAAAATGATCAATTAGTTAAAGAATTAGATAGATTAAAATCTGAAAATCAAATTAGTGACAGTGACAAGGATTTACGACTTCAAGATTTATCTAATGTAATACAAGAAAGAGATGAACAAATAAAAGATTTACAGATTGAAAATGAATCAAGGGAATCAGAATTGCATGATGAGTTGGTAAATTTAAGGGCAGAAAAAGAAAATGTCGATGATTTAGTACAGAGATATAACAATGAAATATTGAAACAAGCTACTGAGATTAACCAGTTATCAAGAGCAATAAAACAGAAAGAAGATGAGTTATTACAATTGAAGAATTCCAAAATAATAAATTCTCATCCAAATTATGATACTGAGGAATTTCAAGAATTATCTACAATGAATAAACTTTTCAAAGAACAATCACAATATTGTAAAGAACTAGAGGAAATAAACTTAAAACAGGCTAATGAATTAAAGAAGCATAGAAATACAGAGGATTCCTCCAGTTTTTGGAAGCAAGAAAATGAGAAATTAGAACTAAAAGTACAACAGTTAGAATCCCTTGAGAAAAATTATGAAGATGCACAAGTAGAACTGTTGGATCTTAAATCTAAACTTACCCAATACAATCTCTTCACCGAAGAATTGAAGGGAAGAGACATGTTTGATGTTCAACCTCAGGATGTGATCAATGAATTAGAATTACTAAAGAAAGAAAATTTAGTTCTTATAGACGAAAACTCTAAGTTAAACATAAATACGAGTAATATGAAAATATTGAATGAAGAATTAGCATTAGAAAGAACACAATTACTTAATCTTAATAAAGACTATGAAAACAATATAATAAATTTAAAAAAATTAAATTATGAATTGGACCAACAAAAAATCTTATCCTTCGAAGAATGCAAATTATTGCGTAAACAACTGGAAGATTTGGACAATTTTACATCAAATAGCATAAATAAGAATGAGGATAAAGATATACCTACAAGAGATAGTGAAATGAATGACCTAATTGAAAATTACAAAAATAGAACTGATGAATTAACTGGTGAATTAAAAAAACTTAATGAACAGATGTTGGCATCACAAGAAGAAGATGCCCAAATTGTTAAAAAGAGGAAAATTAAGGATTCAAGTGGAATGACATACTATTCCCAGAGAATCAATGAGTTACAGCTAGAGATCGGTAAATTAAGTCGAGATTTACAAAAATATCAAAACCTTAACAAATTATTAGAAACTAAGTTAATGAAGTTAATAAATTTGAAAGAGAAAAAGATTAGAATAGTTGAACTTCGTGATAATCCGTTAGCCAAAGATCAATTTATCAAGAAGAGGAAATTGGCTTTATTGCAAAAGGAAAATAAAGATCTATTGTCACAATTGCAGTCAAACGAAAATGTGCAAACAGTACCTGTCGCAGTTTATGAGTCTTTGAATTTCGATATTAAACAACAAGAACAGGAAATATTTAAAGCAAATAAAAAATTTGTGAGATTAAAAGAAGTCTTCAACAAAAAATCATTAGAATTTATAGATGTTGTGAATTCGATATTGGGATTTAAATTAGAATTTAGGCCTGATAATAAAATTAAAATATATTCTTGTTACAAGCCAAATAAATATATGATAGTCGACTTGAAGAGAAACACATTAGATTCCAATCTAGAGATTAGTAATTGGGATCATTTGTTACAAATATGGATTACTGAAAGGGATTCTATACCATGTTTCCTGGCAACGTTAACATTACAACTATGGGAGGCATCTAGGTCTTAGGCAGTCGCGTTATCAAATTTACCTTACTTTAAGCATACATACATATATATATATATAAACATATTACTCTAATAGTGACAACACTGCATTTAAGATTATATTCAATAATAACTAGATTTTCCTAATTGGCATATATATGTTGTCTTTCTATTAAGATCTTGTGTTTATTTGTTTACATTATATATTCGGAGAAACGCGGAATTTTATTGATGCAGATCAAAAACATTGTAAAGAGCAATACATACAAGACAAACATTGATAATAATTGAATGTGAAGAAGGACATTCAATTCGATTCAACTTCAATTGGAACTAGCTATAATGTATGATTGAGAATGGTGGATGAATCGAAAGACAATAAATATGAAACCTCTCAAGAAGTCATAATTGGGACGGTAATACTCACAAGTATCATCCTAGGCAGTAAATACGGTTTTACCCGTTACCTCAAGCAATATAAAGAGGTCAAAGACATACCATCTAATGCATTTAAGAAACGATGGTTATATGGCAAAGTCACAGCTGTAGGAGATGGTGATAATTTTAGATTCTTCCATACTCCAGGAGGAATTCTCGGTGGATGGTATACTGTCAGAACAGTTCCAAGTTTAGACAGGAATATTATCACTAGTATACCAAAGAAAACCCCAGTTACTAAGAAGAAATCATCCGATTCCATTTTCGAAAGGTTATTCTCTAAGAAGAATAAGAGAGTAAAAGATTTATCAAAATACTATATGAATTTGGAAGTGCCATACAAAGGTAAGAGAAATTTACCTACGATATCAGTACGGCTATGTGGAATTGATGCACCTGAGAGAGCCCATTTTGGTGGAAAAACACAACCTTTTGGAGATGAAGTATTAAACTGGCTGAGATACAAAATTTTGGGTAAACGTATATGGATCAAGCCACTTTCGATAGATCAGTATAATCGATGTGTAGCAAGGGCAGTCTATTGGAGCTGGTTAGGTGGATGGAAAGATGTCAGCTACGAAATGCTAAAGGAAGGATTGGCAACTGTATTTGATGCCAAAACAGGAAGCCAATTTGATGGGAGAGAGAAGGCTTATCGAGTGCAAGAATTCATATCGAAATCAAAATCAAGAGGTATGTGGGCACAGAGAAAGATAGAGACCCCAGCGGAGTACAAAAAGAGATTGAAATCCTGACCAATTAACACTTCTAGAAATAATTAGACCATACATAACTTATAAATATCCCATCTATAACTACATAGAAACAGCATTACATGTTTATTTTCATTATTGACATTGATTGTCCATGTACATCACAACTTATTATGGCGTAACTATTTTTCACCCACGAAAGTGCTGCTCCGCGGACAACTTTGAGGGAATGTCATCTTGGAACATATTTTGATTCGAATGGTGTCTTTGGATAACCATATTTAGAAGTCATACAATAATCATACTGAAGATCAACCAGGTTATTCGCTATATTTAGTTTGTATTAGTTTGTATTAGTTTGAAAATTCTAATATACTAAATTAAGATAAGGGAACCAGATAACATTAACTTTATAGAACAATGATGGGTTTCTGGTCATCTAAAAGTGGAATTAGTTCCAAATATTCATACTCATCATCACCAACATTTATTGCAGAACCATGGAATGTATATACTGGTAGATTGAAAAGCAATTCAAGTTCAACAACACCACGCAAAGTATCTGTATTTGTATTTGATAAGAAACAATATGAGAATTATTTATTAAGGTATAACATTATTAAATCTAAATCGTCCTCGCACGATAAGAAATTGATTCAAGAAGGTTATAATTTACTCAGAAATCAGGTAAATAACCTAGCTAAATTGAAACATCCAAATATTTTAACTCTGGTGGAACCTTTAGAAGAGCATAGCAAGAATTTCATTTTCGTTACCGAATATGTTACAGGATCTCTCGGTACAATATTTTCCTCCGATGATACCGACGAACAAGATTTCCTAAAGGGACATATAAAAGAAGATATCGTTATCCAGAGAGGTATTTTACAAATTGTTAATGCGTTAGATTTTATCCATAATAAGGCAAGTTCTGTTCATTTAGGTATTGACCCTAATGCAGTGTTAATCAATGAAAATTCTGATTGGAAAGTCTCCGGTTTAGGACATTTATTTAAGTTACCTCAGGGTACCAATACTGCGGATTATTATTTTCCACAGTATGATCCAAGAACTCCAAGATTTATGTCTCTAAATTTAGATTATACAGCACCAGAGTTAGTATTTGAAAATACTGTTTCTTGTAAGAACGATTACTTTTCCCTTGGCTTGTTAATGAATTTTCTATATAATGGTAAAAATATTCTATTAAAGACAGAAAATTCTGCCAGTCAATATAAGGATGAATATAAGAGACTGGAAAAGAAGATAAGTTCTATGACATGGGATAATGTGTTTAATAAGTTACCACCAAAATTAAGACCATGTATACCGAAATTAATGACTAGAGATATTTATTCTCGTTATGATGATATCACTGAATTTGCCGATAGTGAATTCTTCCATGATCCATTGATTAAAGTGTTAAACTTCCTAGATGGACTACCAACTAAATCAAATGAAGAAAAATTTGTATTTTTAGATGGTTTAGTTGATTTATTACCACAATTTCCAAACTCTATTTTACAAAAGAAATTTTTACCTGTTTTATTAGAACTCATGAATCTTTTATGTACAGAAAATCCAGTAGATAAAAGATGTATTAATAAAAATTTAGAGATTGTTTTGAAAATCGGTACTACTGTCTCGCAATTATCCTTTGGTGAGAAGATCTTAACAGTTGTATCAGACGAATCGAATTTCAAGATTTTGCTAGAGAATGCAACTGATACGTTGGTTGATAATTTAGAAACATTAAAGGACAGAACCAAAAATCCTGATTTCATTAAAACTATTCTTAATCCACTTTTAACATACACTCTACAGGATAATACATCAGATAATACGATACCAGTTCAAGAGAAAACCCTATCCAAAATTAATTTAATATTAGATAGTTATGAATTTACTGAGGTTAAAAATTTTTTGTTACCATTACTATCCAAGTTATTCGTCACAACAACAAGTTTGACTATTAAAATTGCATGTGTTGGATGTTTCTATACTATGGTGGATAAATCTTCGATTGATAAATTTACATGTCAAGAAGACATCTTACCTTTATTCAAGACTATGAAGACAAGAGATGCGAGAATATTAGTGAAATCGTTAGCATTATTTGAAATTATACCGAAGTTGATTAAAGATGACGAAACATTAGTTGATCAATTGTTACCACTATTGTGGAATTACTCTATGTCATCAACATTAGGGAAGACAGATTATATGAAATTTGTTAAAATTATTAATAAATTGAGTAGTGATATTCAAAAGGATCATGTTATCAAATTGACTGATGTACCATCAATAAGTAGTATGGAAAGTTCCAAGGGATTTACTAAAATTATTCAAGAAAATGAGGCACAGAAGCGTGAGGATCCAGATCAAGTAGCCAGTAGAAATATTACAGCTCCAGTGATGAATCCTAAGAAGAAATTATCTTCAACTACAATTGAGACTTCATCAAGTAACTCTAACAGAAACAATGCAAGTACACCATCTCAATACGGAGGTATTACCCAATCCAAAAATAGATACGGATCAAATGGGTCTACCTCGGTTAAAAGTTCTCAAGGTCCTTTGTCATTTGGCCAAACGGAATCTTCGATGCGTACGTCTTCTGGTCAAACATCCAATGTAAGAACAATTAACCCACCTGCTACTAGAGGTGGATATCATGATAATGACAATGATGATGATGATGATGATTTCGATAGTTTTGTATCATCAACACATACCTCAATGACTCCGAATAATATAATACCGCCTCCTACAACGACAACGTCAACCGTACCAGTAATGAAGACAACTACACCTGGTTCACTACCCCCAGGTTTCTCTTCTTCGTTGTTAACCCCTAACAAGAAGGATTCGCCTGCTTTTACTATGACGGGGTCAATGAATACATCCGATTCCCTCATCTAATTATATTAAACAATGTTATTCTCGAAAACGAGGCTTATCCCTGTATTTATGATAACATCTCGAAACAAGCATCATTTTTGCCAAGACTTTTTTTTAATTTCTGCAGTTATCATTGAGGAGTAGAAACCCTACCGGTGCTCAGAAATGTGCGCAGAGATGACCAATTTCCCGGATCAATTGACATTTTTTTCAATTTTTACTTTTTTCGTAATCATATAAGATAGGATAAATTTTCAATTATAGAAGATTCAGACCATCAATAGATAGTATATAGAAACGTATTTAAAAGTAAATATTATCAATAACATCGATCAAATTTCATTTTGTGATGCTTTCTAATAAGAGAACTGCATTAGTGGTATTCATACTTACTTTTGTCGTTTGTTTAACAATTATCAGTTCTGCATATATCAGTTATAATGATGTATTTGTAATAGGTAAATTATATGGATATAGACCACAATCGAATCAGAATATCCAGGATGGGAAAAGGATAAGATGGGATACATATAAAGAATTAGTGAGACCGATAGATATCATTAATAGTACTACGTTATTCAATTCCATATATGCTGCATTGAGACAAGCGGGTTCAGATATTCATCCAATTGGTCTTTCATATTTCCCAGCAATGATACCTAAGGGAACATTGATGTATCATTCAGGTAAAGCTGGTATTCCTGCCTCATTTGAATGGTTAGCTATGGATCATGAATTTAGTTATAATTTTGCAATGCATGGTCAAAGGTACGGTAGAAATGCAAGTAATTTTAAATTTCATGGACCTCCAGGAGATGATAAGAAGAAACCTGATGGTGACGCCGGAGGTCCGCCTCCTGGTCCTCCAAAGGGGTTCTCTTTTGATAGAGGTCATTTCTTAACCTTCAGAGCTACTAGAGATTTAAACAAACTATTGTATCTCGATGGTGCTTCTGCTGCTAAGACCGAATCTGGTGAAATGGATACACAGAAATTATTGTCAGATGTCATTGAATATAAGATGAATAATACCGACGGAAATAATGGGGATGGTAATAATGGCAGGAATATTATGAAGGAAAGGTTATATGCTCAACGAATTTGTGATTGGGGGAAACCATTTGGATTAGATGGATACCTGAGAGTTGAATTAGGTTTTGAAGTTGTATTATGTGATTTCTTAAATGGTAGTACTGAATTAGTATCGAATATCACATTACCGGATATTAGTGAGGTACTTGGTTTACCAAAACCAACTAATGTTACTAAAGAAAATGGCTGGCCATTGAACGATGAAGGTAAATTAATTGAGGATCAATTAACAGATGATCAAAAGGAGATAATGGATCAAGAAGATTACTGGCAAAGTATCCTAAATGAATATTCGTCGATGCATGGATTTGATCAAATTAGGGCTGGTAATGTCCATGATTCTGGGGATCTTAGAATAAAATTAGATTATAGACACTTAGTTACAGGTGTTAATCGTACCATAGGTGATATTAATCCAAACAATAGAAGATTATTAAACGATGAATTTACATTCGAACAACAGATTAACTTGGTTGATGATCTTGAAAGATCACTACAATCTGGTGGTTTCAACCCATATCAATCAAATAATTGGCAACAAATAATAAACGAAATTGTAGATAAATTTTCACCAATGATCAAAGTAATGGATAACATACTAAATAATGATAGAGATGACTTGACACTAGGCCAAATAGCTCTTAAGACTACAAGGTACACCATCAACTTTGTGAATAGATTCACAGGTAAAGAAAATGCAATTAAGATGGCAGATGAACAAGGTGAATTTGGATTTGGTAGACAGTTTGCTGTTTATCAATATACAAGACCAGAAGTCGATCTAGTTACTGATTCAGACTTTTTAATTTGGTCGTCTATTGTAAATGTTGTAACAGAAGTTGTTGATACATTATATGATATAAACGATTTATTAATGCCAATAGTCACATATGACTTGGGATTACAAGATACCTCTGAAACTGAACTAAATGCACAGGAATCAGTCAGGGACGCTGGAGCAAAAATTGCAGGATTGATTTCTATCTTAAATTGGATTACACTAGATTACAAATGCGATCGTAAATGTGAATGGGATGAAGTATGCTACACTCCATCCTGGGGCCCATCTCCATTAAGTTGGGTCAAACCGGATGACAACAATACATCAGCATTCGGTATGCATTTTGACGATAATATAAGCCGTATGGTCATAAATAAAGAATTACAATGTATAAGTGCAGATTTCCTACTTGAATACAAAAAGGGATTCTGAAATATATAATCAATATAACACATCAAATACATAAATGATCTAAACAGTCTATCTGCATCTTCGAGAAGTTGTTTCCTTATGTGAGTGCAGCCCGGGGCTAATCTTCGTTCTAGCTCGGAAGACCAGCACTGGCAACACACGCAGTAGTACACGGGGCCGAGCGGGACAAATATTCCCTTCTAAAATAACATTCCCATAAACAAGACACATTTCAATTTATAAGGGTGTGGTATTTCAAACAATAAGATAGCACTCGATATAAAGAAGGACTAATCAATTACTCGAGAAATAAAAACCATAATATAATTATTATAGCCAGTTCCCGAGAATGAATGTCAATTTTGAGACCAAAGAGGTCTATATTAACGGTAATCGTCACTATATCCTATTACAAGCTAACGATGAAGAACCAAGTGCATTAGTTGCATTAAGTAATGTTTTGTTACTATCCCCAAGTTTATCTAATTTCGCAAGAAATTTAATTCAATTGGTTGGTAGTAGGCGTTCCGTAGCAATGTATGAATTAGTTGAAACTTTAGCTAATATTGGTATTCAGAATCCAAATGGTATCAATACCAATATTAATCAATTATTACAAATTCTACCACAATTACAGAATGGTCTAATGGTTAACCCAGAATTCAATGGTTCATTCGAAGATAGTGTTGAGATTTCAATCTTTAGATTATATAGTGTTGGAATTGTTCATGGTTGGATCTTCGACGGTAGAGGTGACCCAAGAGCCTCTGAACATGTATCGAAATATTCATATCAGGAAGCACAAAGAGCGATTGTACAATCTTATGATTTGAAGGATTTGGCACAACAACAACAACTGAGTTCAGATCAAGAAGCTATTGTTGAAGATGCTACATATTTGAAATCATTTTTAGCTAGATCAGCTACTCAATTCACTGATTATGGGTTAGAACATTTGAAACAATTATTGGTTGAAAGATCATATGCTGTATTGTATAGAAATGAACATTTCTATACTCTGTACAAGAGTAATGGTGAATTGTATACTTTAGTTACGGATCATGTTTATAAATCTAATTCTGAAGTTGTATGGAAATCCTTAAAATCAGTTAATGGGAGTCAGGATACTTATCAAACTGGTGCATTTATTACAGTGAATCCAAACGATCTAACCCAAAATGTTCCAGAAACTGACTTGGCGAATGAGAATTCAAGAGTCTCAAACCCATTTGGCGATGAGCAACATCCAAATGATGGTACTACATATAATGGTAATATGTCACATTTACCACAACAGGCTAACAACGGAACACAAGAACAAATGGAAGATGATGAAGAATTAGCCAGAATGTTACAAGAAGAAGAAGACAGAGTAGCAGCGGATCGTTTACAGGGTATAGCTTTAATGCAAGCGAACCAACAACAAAAGAAGCAGCAACAACAAGAAAAGAAATCCAAGAGAAAGAGTTTCTTCTTAGGTGGTGGTAAGAAGAAAAATAAGGATCAACAAGATAATAACAATAATACAAATACTGGTGTAACTACAAACGGCCAACCACCAGCACCTGGTGATAAGAAGAAACACAAGAGGAAGAAGAGTTGTATCATTATGTAATGACGGCTCAGAGCTTCTAATGTAACAAAACCCGATAGACGTATATAACGACCGATATACTTATACTCATATATATATATATATATATATATATCGAATGTAGATCTAACAGTACAATATAATAAGAAACGTTGCCAACTGTCTCGTATCTATCCAATGGCCAGTGCCAATCACAATTGCGATGACTCTTTTCGCTGGCGGACCTGTAACGCTGTAACAATGACATTTTCTGCACGGAACGGCAGTTGAGTGAGCGACCGAATGAGTGAATGACAGTGGCCCCCGTTGAACCAACCCACAACTAAAGAGGGGAGACACAGTGAACGATGACTTGAATAAGGATGCATTCAGAGACTCCTCTTGATGGTTGGTCTAGTTTCATTTTGTGTAATTGCTCAAAGTTATATATTGCAAATATATCACACAAGGAAGTTCGTTATTTAAATTGTACCTATTACTACTGGAGATCTGCACAAACACATAAAGATCTAAAAAACACAAATATATAAACACAAACATTATGTCTCAACCAGTTCAACGTGCCGCTACACGTTCATTAATACAGAAATACGTTAATAAAGAAACTTTGAAATACGTATTTACTACACATTTCTGGGGTCCAGTTTCAAATTTCGGTATTCCAATCGCTGCCATCTATGATTTAAAGAAGGATCCAACTTTAATATCGGGTCCAATGACAATTGCATTAATTGCTTACTCCGGTGTCTTCATGAAATATGCATTAGCTGTCTCCCCAAAGAATTTCTTGTTGTTTGGTTGTCATTTAACTAATGAAATTGCACAACTGGGGCAAGGTTATAGATACGTTAACTATACATATTTTACATCAGATGAAGAAAAGGCACAAATTGCATCTCAATATGAACAACAAGCAATTGATACAGCTGCAGCTAATGCTGCAACTGCAGTTTCAAGTACGAAATCGGATTGATTCTTTTGAATGCATATCGTCGTATAAATATCATTTCTTACATGTACATCAATCAATATACTCATTTTATTTTATCATTGTATAATATCATATATATTATAAGTAGGTGTCTAATACCTAATAACTATTTAATATTCTTCCAAAGAACAAATTGTTATACCATTTGTATATCTAGAGGTTTGTTCTGTTACGTTTACCTTATTTAGAATGTTTTCATATGTCAAGAACCGGAAAGAAAAGGAACGAGGCAAAACATTGATACTTTATTGCTGAATTTTACAACTAGAACAGTAGACTGACAGACCTGAAACTGTATATTATACTTATATTATTACAATTATAACGTTTTCAAATAACACTGGCATTACACAACTCCCTATACTCGACGAATTCCTGCATACATATTTATAATGAATAGCGATGATTCTCAGAATACAGAGACAAGCAGACCTCAAACTCCAAGCATAAATTCCCAGTCATATGCTATACCGACAACACATAATGATAACGAATCAATAATAGGAGGATCTAATTCAGATGATACGACGTCAAGTAGTAGTGGTGACGATGACGAGGATTCCAATGATACGAATAGTGAATCAATTACACCGATGGATTCTCAATCCTTTGATGCGGTAAATAGTGTAATCACTGATGAATTTAATGAAAATAGTACAGATGAATTTCTACATGAAACTTTATCCCTAACGAAAAATATAACAGCTATAGATAATGGTAATGATGCTCGCCCTGCAATGGTAGATATCTCAAAACAAATCTTTGATTCATTATGTCATGCTATCGAGGATGTGGATTTCTCAGAGACTCTAGCATTACAAACTAGAATATCAGCTACAATAAACTTCAAAAGTTTGGAACTGAAGGATTTAATTGATAAGACACAAGAAAGGTTACAAATATTAAAACGAAGGTATGAAACTGGTGTCGTTGTATCGAATAAATTGAAAGATAACTTAGATTATTCAAGAAGGAAAATCGATGAAATTGATAGTATGTTACGCACAGAATACCCTATTGAATTTAATGAAGCAAGAGATAAAATCCTAGAAAGGAATTTTGAAGATAATGATTAAATCACACTTCTAACATATTTGTAAAAAGTACAACCCAACGGTTTTTTCGTAGATGTTTGTTTCTTTTAAATTTCTATATAGATTATGTTACATAAAGGTTTGTGTCGTAGCAAAATAAATACATATATATATATATATTATTGCATTTAATCGAAAGTGATCTTCTTTGGTTTCTTACTCATATCAACATCCTTGTAGAAAGCACCGTAAGCACCATGTTCCTTCTTCTTAGTATGAGTACCGAATTTAATTAAATCTTCTGGAACAGGTTGGTTAGCACCATTTAGAACATTAACTAAACCACCAGCAAGATGTTTTTCAATATCAGTGAATAAAGTGTGAGCAGTACCAGTTTGACCAGCTCTACCGGTTCTACCAATTCTATGGACATAATCTTCAACGGTCAATGGGAATGTTAGATTAATAACAGTCTTGACATTTGGAATATCTAAACCTCTAGCAGCGACATCAGTAGCTAATAGTAAGTTAGATTTACCAGCCTTGAATTCATTTAATGCTTGAGTTCTTTGTTGTTGTGTTAAATCACCGTGAATAGCAGAGACCTTGTAACCATTGTATTGTAGATTTCTTTCAACACGAGAAGCTTCTTTCTTATATAGACAGAAGATCAATACTTTATCGTTCTTCTTTGGTCCAGATTGGTATTTCTTTAATAATTCTAATAATTTTCTGTCCTTACCACGTTGGTCAATGACTTCAACAATTTGAGTAATTCTCTTGTTAGCGGTTAATTCATCTCTGTTACCGATAGAAACCTTAACTGGTTTGTTCATGAATGTAGAAGCCAATTCACGAACTTCCTTTGGCCAAGTAGCTGTGAACATAAGAGTTTGTCTTGCTTTAGAGTTAGTTTCACCAATAATTCTCTTGATATCATCTTCGAAACCCTTTTCTAACATTCTATCAGCTTCATCTAAAACTAAATAGTTAACATTTGAAAGATCGACGGAACCTTCTTGTAATAAATCAAGTAATCTACCTGGAGTAGCAACAACAATATCGGATTTCTTTAATTGTCTTCTTTGATCATCCTTTGGAACACCACCGTATACACAACAACATTCTAGACCAACTTTATCAGTTAAAATAATTAAGTTATCATAAATTTGAGAAGCTAATTCTCTAGTTGGAGAGATAGCTAAGACTTTAATACCACCGAATTCTTTCTTCTTACCATCTTGAACCAATGCGTTAACAGCTGGGACACCAAAGGCAAATGTTTTACCAGAACCAGTTTCTGCGACACCTATAACATCTCTACCAGATAATAGATATGGCCATGAAGCAGCTTGAATTGGAGTTGGCTTTGGGAACTTAGCAATTTCACTTTGGATCTCCTTGTTTAAAGAAACGTGAGAAAAGGATAATAATGGACGTAAGTTCAACTTAGCTGGATCTTCAATAACAACTTCATTTTCCTTTAAGAATTCATCGACTTCAGATTGTGGAACTTCAGTTAAAGCTTTGTTTTGAACATAACCGGAACCATTAGTTGGAGTTTCAACTTCAACAGTGGTTTCAACAGTAGTTTCCTTAGATTCGTCATCTTCAGTCTTGGATTCCTTCTTATGTTTCTTTTCTTTCTTATCCTTCTTGTCCTTCTTATGTTTCTTGTCCTTCTTTTCCTTCTTATGGTGCTTCTTCTTGTGGTCAGAGATTTCGGAATTGTCTACCTTTCTCTTTCTATCTTTGATTTCGTCTTTACTCATGATGTTAGTTGGTTCGATGTGTCACTTATTATAGAAACCAATCAATAATAATAAGAATATGTATGTTATATTGCCTTATAAATATGTGTCGTGCTACACTGTTTATGTATGTTATTGCATAATCGTACAAACCCGATGAGCATCTGTCGCTCTGAAAATTTTTCAGTAAAGTGAAAAAAAAAAAAAGAAAGAAACAACCGATGATCATCATTTCCTTGAAAATAGTGGTAACGTACAACAAAGTCAGCAATACTACAGGGACAACTTGTGTAAAGATTAAAGAGAAATATTTAAAAAAGAGGAGGTTAAATTAAATGATTTTTAAATGTAATATTATACAGAATATGAAATGCTACATAAGCAAAACTAAATTAGTTAGACCTTTCTTTTTTTTTCTTTAAAAAATGATTGAATTCAATTATCCAGAAAAAAAAGATAAAAATGAATAATGAATGAAATTATAAAAAATCAAAAAAGATTCAAATTTGTTAAAACTAGAGACTATACATATATAAAAATTGGTAATTTGAAATTATTCAAAATTTTTAATACGTTTAGTTCATGGACTTAACCAACTTGTTGATGAATTCTTCACGGTTACCGAAAGAACCACCTTGGATGAAGTGCTTGAACTTTCTTGGAACACCCCAACCACCGGATGGGTTGGATAACTTGAATGGCCATAGGAAGTTGTTAGCTTGCTTGAAGTGTGGACCAACAGTGACAATTTCGTGGATTAAATCATCAATGGATAAGATACCGTACTTACCTAAGTTAGCTTCAATGATAGCGTTATCGGATAGAGCAACTCTTTGCTTGTTGACCTTACCGTAACCTCTCTTGTATAGAAGTTGTCTAACAGTAGAGTAAGATGGGTAACCGTAAGCAACGTATGGTTCAATTAACTTTAATAATTCAACAGTAGCCTTGGTGACCTTAACGAAAGTACCAGAGTTAATTTGGTTCAATCTTAGAAGTTGTAGAACCTTTCTTGGCTTAGGTGGGATCTTGTTGATACCCTTGATTCTAACGACGAAAACTAACCTGTGTTCAGCTTCAACGTAGAAGGAACCAGCAGCCTTAGCATCACGCTTAGCTTGGATGACAGCTCTTTCAGCAGTTTCGTATTCCTTTTGGTAAGCAGCATTTCTTTGTAGAATGATAGCTCTCTTTTCCTTGTTAGCCTAAAACGAAAAAAATAATGGAATCCATTTTTATAATCTTTCATCACGAAGAAGTGATTCAAAAAAAAAATAAAATCAGATAAAAATAATTGTTAGTATTAATGATTTGGAGGGGTTTGAGAAATGAAACAATTATAGAATTGTCAACATCCAGCAAAGATCCTTTTTTTTTTCATTATCCATTATTTTATCACTGTTACAAAAACTTATTCTGTTATATTAAATATCAGGCGAAAGATGGTGTAATTTACGACAGCATCGCCACATGGGCTAGTCGAAAGTGTAATGGGTACAAAAATTCTTCATCACTTACAAAATATAACAGAATGTTAACAGTGAATAATAATATGATTTTGAATAGAAAGGAACAATTTTTCCGAATAAATTATCTGTGTACTCACAAATAAAGTTAACAAAATTTTTCTTTAATTGAAATCATTAAATTTCATTAAAATAATTTAAAAACATACGGCCTTACGGGCAACTCTTTCGGCAGCGACTTGTTCAGCGGTCTTTTGGTTAGCCTTAGTCTTCTTGACTTGGGATTCTGGGGTTAAAATCTTTCTGTTTAAAATAATTGAAATGTAAAATAATACATAAATAAAATTTGTTAGAAAAAAAGGTTCAATAAAACATGTACGTATAGATAACATATAAGAAGTTACATCGAAGTGAAGTCACCACATTTCATTCGACGAGAGGGAGTAATGACAGAGACAACCAGGAAGATATATTTTCATTGAACTTAAAAATTTAACGGTGTAAAAATTAAGAGGGAAGAAAGTTCATAAAAATATTCTAACATGAGAAGCCTATGACCAAAGTTAATTGGTAATCCCCTACTGATCATTACCAGAAGTAGTCTAATGACTTTAAACTTACTAGATAATGATAAACAATTGAAATACTTAAGGATAACCTCTAGTATTCAATGTAACTTAATAAAACTTAATAATAATAATAAAAAAACATACTGAGCAGCCATTGTGATAATAATTTGCTTAGTTGGTTTGTAGAAACTAAATGAAAATTAACTTACGAAAGAGAAACGATTATTCAATTGTTATAGAAGAAATTGAGAGATGCCTAAGTATTTATATGTTCTTGAAGTTGCAACATTTGCTGATATTGAATTTTCCATTTTATTGTGAGATGAGGGAAAAATTATTAGAATATTCCGATTATGGAAAATTGAGAAAAAGTTTCTGCGCTGCGTGTGAATAGTTTTTCACAAAAGCGAACAAAAAATGATTAGGGTTTCGATATTTGGACAAAACGAAGAGAAAATGAAAATTTCAAAGAAAATTTGTAGAAAATAAAAGAGGAACGACACAATGGTGTAAGGGTGTTACAGTCTAATATATTGTATTAGTTTATTACCGCTGTTTAGGACATCTCAAATTGCACTATTAACGTTAGGTATAATTTCCTCTCTTGCTATTATTATACATACTATATTACCAAGTAGTTCAGAGAAGATGTACATATATAAGAGAATAAAATCAACAATTATAAGATAAATCAGTCCCGAAAGATGGTGTAATTTAGTAAACAGCATTGCAAACAAAGTTGCTAGTCACTCTTAGTATGTCTTAATGACATATATCATCACTAAATTATAATTGCTTCATTTAAATATATGTATATAAAGAAATAATGTCTCAATTATACGTTTCAATCTTTCAATGTAACGAATAAATGGGTGTCCTCACCCAGACATTTGAATGGGGAATACTTTCCTCACTAAGCTATCCTTAAACAGTATTCATAGATATGGTTATCATTCTTTTGACTATATATACCTTTCATTCATATAGAAAAAGGTTAAGTGTAAGAAGCGTCCGAAAGGACAGACCATGTTCTAATTTGTAAAGTAAACTAAATAATTTACTGTGCTGTTTATATACAACAGAAATTGAAAATTTGGAAAGAAATGAGCCGAACCCAAAAGAAAATTACAAGACGAAGAATTTCCGTACAGAGTGCATTTTGTTTCAGTTGTCACTGGGTTTCTTGGTAAACCAAATTTCTGACAAAATTTGATACAGGGCTTCTCGCTGTTCCCGTTGTCCAACAACTCACGATAAATGGATATTCAATAATGTCACAATATATACATTATAGATTAGATGACACTATTAACTTTGGAAAAGGGCTGCAGCACTTGCGTATTTCTTATATGTGTTAATAGATTTTTGAATATATCTGGATATGGTCTAGAATCTATGAAAGTTCTACTCATAATATACAACAAACAGTTTATCATTTAATATTTGTCTATGTAGCTCTAGTTAAAATAAGTAGATATGATAGTCTGTACGTATATATATTTAATCTTTGCATGTATCGTCAATTACTCGTAATAAATCTGCTCTGTTAGTAAAAACTTACAAAAACCAGCCAATAAATTTATAGGAAATCTCCATTTTTTATATTTCAATAGGTTTGCATCCTATTCAAAATATGCATCATTACAAAAAGCTTCATTGTGTGTTTAATTACATATTATTTGCGTATATAAAATTATGTACCGGACGTGTACATCATAGACTGTCTTCTGGACCGCCATATTGTTTCCTTTTAAACTAGCAAAGGATATTTAAATTGTGTCGTTATGTGTTTTATTCGTTTTGATATTTACTAGCAGATTAAAAAGTTTTCCCCGATTTTGCAAATATTCTATTGTAAGCATCCATATCCTGATTATCCAACTCTTCAGTTGAATCTAATTCATTCGAATCATTTGGATTGTCTTCGTTTGACTGTACTAGCCATTGTATACCAATCATCATAGGATTATTATGAAACCATGATGATGATACATCTATACTGTTATCAATATTCGTTATCACAGGTTCATCGGATATTATAAATTTTAAATAAATCGATGATATCAAACCAAATATTGATACTATTAATAGATACCAAGTAAATTTTTTCGAAATGAAAATTGGAATTTTCCCTCCTAGTATCGTATTCCTATCAGACTGTTTATTCTTTTCATGATTAATAATTTCCGGATTTGTTTGTATTTGTTCTTTCAATTTATTAATAATTTTCGATTGTTCATTAATTTGTCTTCTAAATTCTTCAATAAAGAATTGATTCCTTACATCAAAACTTTTGTCGTTATTATTATTACAATCATTGTTCATAGGTTCATTAATGATTTTTGTATTTGAATTTATTGTCTTTTTAAAATATTCAAATTCATCTACTAAATGATCATATTTTTCTTTATATAATGTAATATTCTCTTGTAAACTGACCAATTCATTATCTTTATTAATAATAATTTGATCCTTTTCCTTAATTTCTTGTCTTAGTATCGATATTTCATCTTTATCCTGAGGTATCTTTGTCCATGATTTATTATTTTTGATTACATTGGTATATGATTTGTTTTCTTTACCTATCAAATCAACGGAAGTTAACCCAATTAATTTTTTCAAAGTATCATCAATGACAACTTTATAAATTTTAGTAAATGCTTGTTCATTAGCAAACGCATCTAATAATTTTAAATTATCCTCATCTACAACAATTTTACTATTCGTTACTAATTTCTTAACTAATAAAGGTAAATCTTTACCATAAATGAATCCTCTCTTTGTAGTATCTATTTCCAACCAAATTTCTTGAAACAATTGATCTCTAGCAGTCATCGTGTTGTTATTCTGGACACTTTCCCTCTTCTGTATAGATTGGATATCATTTTAACATATGTTACGTTATTATATACATATCGATAACCGCGAATTAAGAAAAATTGATCGTGTTTTGGCGTTGACTAATAACAGGCGTATTGATACAACAAGTACATAAAAATATGATCCAAGAGAGAGAGTTATATAGATTATACACACTTGTATACATTGAACCGTTTTGCCGTGAACTGAGAGAGTAACGATTCGTAGTATTCCCATAACGAACACTCGCCTGCTAACATCTCCCCTTGCTACATAGCTACGACACGCTATCCTTTGATATATCCACATCGTCAATTATTATTACTATTACCACATGATATGGAACCATACGATCATACATCTATGTCAACGATACCTATATACATCCCATACACTTCCCATACACTTCCCATTACATCACATTTCATATATTGCAGTTGTTGAATGAACAGCGCGATGAGTTTATTTCAATTTCAACGGACACTTTACTTTACTTTACTTTACTTTACTTGACCTACCGAAACCTGCGTAATATAAACATTATATAACGAATACGTTAACAATATAAAATAACGGATAGATAAATTTTTACATAACATAACAGCACATATCACGACAAAGGCACCCAAGAAGGAGAAAAAGCTATGTCTGATTCAAATAATCAACAACAAGAACTACCAATTCTTAACGATGATGAAATTGAAAAAATTTTACATCCAAATAATGAATTATTCCCAGATGAAATAATTACTCCATCAAATAATAATTCTACAACACCATCAAATATTGAAATTATACCAAATCATTCAAATGGTTTACAGGATGAATCATTATATAATAAATCGATCATGTTACGACATGAACCAATGACGGATATCGTTAGAACTAATAATCGACAACTTGGTTCATATGATACACATCCCTTATTATCAGCAAATGGTTTAGAATCAGAAACTGCATTGAATGAATTGTTTACAAACGTTACGAGCAACAACAACAACAACAACAACAACAACAACAACAACAACAACAACAACGGTAGTAGTGGTATGCAACAAGCGATACATAATGTCCCTGTGATTAATCCGAATCCACTACCGGTACGTCCAATACAAAATCATAAAGCTAGACCTGCATTTGTTAATAAGATATGGAGTATGTTAAATGATTCAAATAATCATGAATGGATACAATGGACAACAGATGGTATGTCATTTATCGTTACAAATAGAGAAAATTTTGTTCATGAAGTATTACCTAAATATTTTAAACATAATAATTTCGCTAGTTTTGTTAGACAATTAAATATGTATGGTTGGCATAAGATTCAAGATGTTAAAGCTGGTTCAATACAAGCAAGTAATGAGGATAAATGGGAATTTGAAAATCCAAATTTTATTAGAGGTAGAGAAGATTTATTAGTTAATATTGTTAGACAGAAAGGTAATTCTCAAACACAACCTGTAACACAATCACAGACACAGATTAATAATGGTGATAGACCAATGTTACATTTAATGAATGAACCAAGTACGTATAGTTCAATGGATGTTAGAAAGGATGTGTCTACAGTATTAAATGAATTAGAAAAGATAAAATATAATCAAATGGCAATTTCAAAAGATTTATTACGTATTAATAAAGATAATGAATTATTATGGAAAGAAAATATGATGGCAAGAGAACGTCATAGAACACAACAACAAACACTTGAAAAAATTTTCAGATTTTTATCATCTTTAGTACCACATATGGATCAAAAAATGTTAATGGATGGTATAATGAATTATTCAGATGCTAACGTCAATAATTCAGACAATAATACAAGTAACACTAATAAAAATTTAAATGGTGATAACGGGTTAGATAATAATAAAAATAATGATAAATCTCGATTTCAAGAAGAAACATATAACAATAAGACAAATAATTTAGGCAATGATAATAATGTAGCACCTATGTCACCAGCTACTGAATTATATAATGAAATAAATGCAGATGGTCAAGACACTTATATGCATGAACATAATACATATAATCCATATGATTTCATACCACAACGTTCTAGATTATTATTGAAAAATAGATCGAATTCAAGTTCATCAACGAATGTTCCTGGTGTATCACCAAATAATTTAAATAAAAATAAAATTTCAGAGATTCCATTTGATGAAGATGAAGAAGAAGCTAAAATTAAAGAGATACCAAATACAAGTACAACAAGTGATGATGATATTGTTTCATCTAAATTTTTAGGTAATTTACAAGCTAATATTGATGAACAAGATTTAAGAATTCAACATTTAGAAAATATGGTTGAGGGATTATCACCAATTAAAGAAAGTAAAAATGGTAAGAATACACCCGGAGATAATTTTAGTTTACAAGATTATTTTACTAGTGATGAATTACCTGATGATACTACACATCAACCAAATACAATGACACCATTATTTTATGATGATAAGACATTGTTACATGTTGGTAATAATGATTTATTGAATACAGATACAGATAATAATAACCATTCGAATAAACGTAAAGCTACAGAAATGAATCCAGATATTAGAATTGAGGAGTTATCACCTGAACCCAATAGTAAACGTTCCAAATTTTCAAAATAGTTAACAAGTTAATATAGATAATTTCACATGATCATACCTTTATATATTTATATATATATGACTAACTAACTGATATTAAAGAATATTGCCGTTTGCTGTCAAGGCGACAATGCCTCGGTGCGGGAAAAAGTAACGTAATCTGGAAAATGATATAATTTGCTTTGGCGATGAGATGAGATGAGATGACTCTTATATAATGTTATGAAACGGAAAAGTAAGGAAAGTGTATAAATCGATGATTTTTTTTTGTGTTAAGTTTGAATCGTATCAATATCCAGACATAACAAACCACTATTGCAAAATAATGACAAAGAATATAATTATATTACCAATTGAACAATTAATTCAATTTTCTTCTGAGGCAGTCAATGATTTAACATATATTATTAATGAAGGTTATAATAAACAAATTATTAAATATGGCATAGTAGTTAATCCACGTATTGATTCATCAAAATCATTTTTCTCGGATTTATCATTAAGACCACATACATGTCTATTCTATATAATGATTGATGATATTACTAAGATCGGTGGTCCATTAAGACTTGTTCAAGAAATTGGTAACAATACAACATTGTATGAGATTGATTCACCAAATGGATATGCTAGTTATAGATTCCCAATGGAGAATATCATGGCCACAGTGGCCTATAGACCCATGCCATACTCCGGGAACGCCAACGCTTACGAGGTTACCGCGTTCTGTTCCTTCGCTAAACATGCAGGTATAGATATCTATGAATCTACAAAAACAAATTTCAAGAAACATTACCCACATTGCAACGAACTAATTGTTCGTGTCATTGTTGAACATGATCTGGTGTCATACTATCATGACAGACTAGGGTTCACTGAATACAATAGAACCCTAATCCACTGCAACAGACTTCTCGAATCGGGATTCCAGCCGACATTCAAAACGAATTCGGATTTCAACGTCGCAGACATGAGACAATCCATATAGACAGACACGTACATAGTGATAATATACATTGTGCTTTCACCATAGTTAAGATAAACTGCACCCCGAAATCACTGTTGTTCTGCGGAGTTATAGTACCACCAGTCTAATAGATGTACGGCTCTGCATGAAAACGGGTGTGTACCAACAACTGTACGTACAACTCTGGCGTAGTATTATGGGTGCACTTTTGTTTAGTTATATGTACGTAACGTATATAGCGATGGTTTTCTGTAAGTATAGTGGCACACAATGTACTAGATTGTACAATGAATGAATGAATGAATGAATGAACTGATGATTTTCTGTTCAGTAAGATGTCAATTAATTGTAACTAGTGATGATTGAAACTGTGATTAATTGTTGATGTTGTAACAAGGGTAATATACATTGGACAGAGATATACTATGTTAACTGTAAGTAAAGGTCGAATGTAATACGGACAGCGTCTTTTTGGTATTGAATAATAGTATTATTAACGACACTTTCACTACTCATCTCTAGTTTAATAACGCTAAGAGTCATATGAATGGTGCCGTATAACATACTATTTTATTATTCTTTTTTTTCACAATTCAACATAGTATTAACGTTTATTGGTTACACAAGAAAGATATATTATCGTTATTGAAATTTATCGTTGTTTGAATAAAAGAAAACGTACAAACCGTTTAGTTACAATTTATTTCACTATAGCAACCAGTTATTATAATTTATTTGACAGAGATATATTCATAATTATTGTAATCTGGTTTTTTTTTACACAGTTCCTAGAATTTTTTGGAAATATATTTATTTCGACCGCCAAATCACTTAAATATATATAATACAGGTATTAAAAATTTACTTAATATTAAAATTTTAGCATTCACCCATTTTTTTATTAATTTTTTATTATTATTCAAAGACCCTTTTTTGTTTTTAGCTTCACTCACTGTATTACTCTTAACTATAGCGAATGATTCATACAGAAAGATTAATTTAAATTTTATTATTATTATTAATAGTACTCATTACAACTAATAAAATATTTTCACAATTTCAATGGTGACACCTCCATTCGTACCAGATATAAACTGGAATCAACAAGATTCCAACACCACATCAACAAATGTAAACACTAGTAAAACAAATATACCACCCGTATACAAACAATCATATCCACATTCTCATCGATATCCAATCCCACATACTCATACTCATCCATATGATACATCACATAGTCATTCTCATTCATTCCTAGAATATAATTATAATGTATTGACTCCATCAAATGATAATACAATGATTCAAGGTCATGCAATAAGTATTGAGGGAACATTAGGTACTGTAACAAATCCTGAAAATATTCATTTAGCTTTATTAAATAATTCAAAGGAGGATAATAAATTAATTCATTTGGATCCTGTACCTAATTTTATTGATAAAGCAGATATTAAACCTTGGTTACAAAAAATTTTTTACCCTCAGGGGATTGAATTAGTTATTGAAAGATCAGATAATACTAAAGTTGTATTTAAATGTAAGGCTTCAAAAAGAGGGAAAAATGCAAAGGAACCAATGATTACTCAAACTGATACAGATGATTCCGTGACAACGACAACGCAAACGACGCAAACGCCAGCAGTAATGAAAAAGAAGAAGAAAAGATCAGTATCGAGATTTAATGTTTGTCCATTTAGGATAAGAGCTACCTATTCTTTGAAAAGGAAAAAATGGGGGATAGTTGTATTAAATAATTCACATTCTCATGATTTAGAATTTAATCCAAATTCAGAAGAATATAAAAAATTTAAGGATAAATTAAAATTAGATAATGATGTGGAAGCAATTAAAAAATTCGATGAATTAGAATATAGAATTAGAGTTCATTTACCTATTCAAAATACAATGATCCCTTGTGATTGTGGTATGACTAGTGAAATTCAAAGTTTTAATATAGTCTTACCAAACACATCATCAACAACAACAACAAATAAAAATAACGTTATTCATAAACCACAATTGAAAAAGAAAAATGATACTTTGTTTCAAAAAGCTGCAAAGAAAAATATTATGGCTATTCATCAAAGAAATAAAGATTCCCACTCATCATCTGCAAGCACACCAGATTCAACAAATTTGGAGTCACAAAATGACGATACAAGTACAAAATCATTGGCTCCAGTAAATACAACAATCCCAGATTTTATTGATAATCAATTTGGTCCAATTAAAGAATATGATTCAACAGATAATATGCTTTATATCAATAACGCAGGTATATTACCAATGACTTTAACAGAATCAAGAGATGTAATGGATCTAAATGAAATTGATTTCACAAATATTTTCACAAAATCTTTCAATGGCACTACAACCACAACAAATAATAATATTCGATCAAATACAAATTTACCAACAAGTACATCAGTGATGGAAACTACTTTAAATTCAAATATTTTGGTAGCAGATGATACTAATTCACATGGTTTAACCAAACACGAATTCGATATGATTGATAATTTGACTCCTGATTCATCATTATCGTTGTTTCATCATAACGATTTCACAAATCATACAGATGTATTATTGAATGAACCAAGAAGTAGATTAGGTTCACGTCATGGATTAGATATTGATTATACTACTGATCTTAATAGAACTGTAGATATAATTAATATGAATCATCAACATACGCCGACAACTACAACGGCAACATCCGATCATCCTGTTAAGAATGATGAACTTGATTTAACGAAAGAATTAGATATTTTAAATATGACACATTCTAATAATACCACGAATCCTGTATCGAGAGATATATTTAATATGGATAAATATCAAATTAAGAATGAACATTCATCATCTAATTTAAATTATCATACAACGGCTCATAAAGGTGATGATCCATTAACTAAAATTCATGAATCTGATGATCAAATTAATAATTGGTTATCATCATTAAATCAACAACATTCAAAAAAGTAAACTATAAGCATTCAATTGTTTTTTTTCCTCTATATCTGCATTTATCATTTACAAACAATCTATAATTATAATTTAGTTATTATTTACATGTATATATATAACTTATTTTTAAAAAATGTCATATCGAATATACTAATATTATTATTATTGTTGTTGTTTTTTTCATTTTTTTATTTTTTGTAAAATATATTTAATCTTTACGTAATTTTTAATGTTACATATATATTTTTTTATGATACAGATTATATTATCTCTGTAATGCATCTCCACTGGTTGTAATTCCTCTATTATTATTAAAACATCCTCCACCATTTAAACGAATTGTGTTCTTGTATTTTTTTGATCTGAAGTGAAAATATGTGAACAATTTAAACAAACAAAGAAAAGAACCATCGACGTATCACCTCTTCTCTGTTGTGATTGAAAGAAAACATTTTCATGAGCATGACATTTTGGACATTCTCTATCTGATCTCGGTAATGTTGGATCCGAACCAATATCTTGAACCACACCTGCGGTTTCACCAATATTCGTAATCAATTCATGTCTATAAACCAATGGACTACCTGCTTCTTCGACATAAGAACATGTTCTACATTCGAATAATAATCTTCTGCTTTCTTTATCCTCTCTTGGATATAACATATTGTTACAATCACGACAAAATCTAAATGTAGTCATATTGAAATGGTCTCCTTATTTATATTATTATATGATTTTGTAACTTGTTCCCAAAATGCAATTACTCCTACTGGATATACTTCCTAACACGTTTCAAGCTCACTTATTTGTTATGTATCTCGAGTATCCTTGTTTCTTCAACTACCATTTTTAATAAAATCTGTGTGTAATTATGTTACTAAAGAAAACGAAATTTTCAATATTGACAAATCGGCTACAAGTTCGCCCTCGTCCAACGCGATATTTTACGAGACACCAGAAAAGTTAGACAGTCCCCGAAAGAAACAAATAGCTGAGAAATCCGTTAACTTCTCAAGAAATCAGAACTTCGAATTTAGTTTTACTCCCCTGTAATGGGAAAGGATAGTTAAAGAACAGTTATAAGAAGCTGTATATTAGATCGTAATAGTGGTATCCCTAAGACAAACACAACATATTCCATATATATATATTCCAAGATGCTATCTGTTGCTAGACGTTCTACACCAAGAATTGCACGTCCCTTGATGCAATTTTGCCGTTATAATTCAGCTGTAGCTGCAGATGCAACTGCTACTCCTGCTGCTCCTGCTGCCGCCGCTGCTCCAGTGGATCCAAAGATATCTACAATCGTTGATTCCATTTCCAAATTAACCATATTAGAAACTTCACAACTGATAACTGAATTAAAGACTAAATTAAATATTCCAGATATTGCACCAATGGCTCCAATGGGAGCCTTCGGTGGAGCCGGTGCAGTTGGAGCAGGTGATGCTTCAGGTGCTGCTGCTGAAGAAGCTCCAAAGGAAGAAGAAAAGAGTACATTTTCAATTAAATTAGAAAGTTTCGATGCTAAGAGTAAAGCTAAAATCATTAAAGAAATTAAATCCTCATTAGGTTTATCATTAGTTGAAGCTAAAAAATTCGTTGAAGCTGCTCCTAAGGTCATTAAGGATAATGTCTCAAAGGCAGATGCAGAAGCAATGAAGGATACTTTAGAAAAATTAGGTGCTAAGATTAGTATGGAATAATTAAATCAAGAGTTCACTCATATCTTTCAAATATTATTTATTCAAATCATCTTTTCTTCCCTTAAATTTTGTTTATTCCTTGAGACCATAGTATATATTAAAAAAAAATTAACTGTATCTATATTATTTAGTAGACGACATTCTGTAAATAAATAATTTTTTTATTAAGATTCATATTTTTTAAAAAGAGAGATAAAATTATATGCTTATGCTATTAAATTGTCAATGTATATACGTATAAATATATATTATATAATATTTTTGAATGCGTATATCCGGAAAATGAACTATTTCATATTAGTTTCAAGATTCCTTTATTCGAAGTTTATAACCAGATGTTATGTGAACCAGATGGTTTTGCCATGGTTGGGTTATTATTGTTATTAATATTATTACTGTTAATGAAATTGTTGCTACCATTTAATGGTTGATTTGCTGTAACATTAGCCATAACTGTTACTGGGTTAGCTACAGATGGTTGTTGAAATTGTGAAGGTTGTTGCGATTGTTGTTGTACTGGTGGATAATATGACGGTTTCTCCTTAATATATTGATGCTGTTGTTGACTACCTTGAATTGGTACTGCAGGTGGCATGTATCCTGAATGTTCCTTTTGTTGTTGTTGTAAAAGCGGTTCTACAGTAGGATCGTTCTTTTCAGGTTTATTTTCTTGTTTATTCTTCAAATGTTCCATGCCACTATCTATTGCCTTTAATAATTCAGAAGGCATATTTATTGTAGCTAAACCATTTTCAATAGATTGTTTCTTAATATCATCAGCTGTTGGATTATGAATATCATCACTAATATAATAATGGAAATGTGAAGCAAATTTTTTCATAGCTAAAGTTTTGATTTTATTAAATTGTTCATTTTTAGCATTTTTAGAAGTTAATCCATTTTGATCCTTTTCAATTTCTGATGAATCTACAATACCATTGGAATCCTTTAATAAATCTTTTTGTTTTTCGAACATTGCTTTGGTGTAACGTAACATTGTCCAATCAAATAAATGATCATTATGATAATCTAATTTAATACTCAAATCTTTAAACAATCTTGCCAAATATAGATAATCAGGTTTTTCATCAAATACTAAATTTCTACAATATGTCATATATTGAGCAAATTCAATTGGTAAACCTTGACATAATGAATCAATACTGATACAAAGTTTCTTTTCAAGGATTCTATCATATTTTTGTTTCTTTGTAGTAGCTTTTAATCCTTGCCATGGTAAAGAACTTTTACAGAAATATATTAACATATATCCTAATGATTCCAGATCATCTCTTCTACTTTGTTCAATCCCTAAATGTGTATTTAAACTTGCATATCTTGCTGTACCTGTCAACGATTTATTTTCTCTATATGGAATATGACGATGTGTATTGAAATCTCTATATTTCTTAGATAAACCAAAATCAATAGCATGTACAGTAGAGCCACGTCTACCTGTACCCATTAAGAAATTATCAGGCTTGATATCACGATGAATAAAAGATCTCCCATGCATATATTGAACTCTACAAATCATTTGTAAAGCTAACATGATGATAGTCTTATAAGAGAACTGTCTATGACAATAATTGAAAAGATCCTCAAGGGAAGGACCCAGCAGATCCATGACTAATGCATTGTATTCACCTTCACGACCAAACCATCTAAGGAATGGGATACCTACTCCGCCACTTAGATATTTATAGACTCTGGATTCATAATCTAATTGTGGATGTCTGGATCTGATAGATTCTAATTTGATAGCAACTTCTTCACCACTAATCAAATTTGTGCCATGATAAATATCACCGAATGAACCACTCCCGATCTTTTTTCCTATTCTGAATTTTCTCCCAACTCTTAAATCCATGATTCAATATATTTCTTCAAAACTGCACTCAAAAATAATAATAATAATGATCTTCACAGCCTCTATGAAACTATTTATAACCTTATATTGAAATCAAATACCATAAATTCTTTTAAAAGTATCTTGAACTCTTTGAACCAGTGACACTTAAACAAGGAAACAATTATAAATTACTAAATAGTGTGAAATCAATTATAAAATATATAAAAACAAAAATATTGATTATAAAAATAAGATGACATTTGTCCGATGATCTTGCCAGCTAAAATCAATTTATCAATAAATAACCAAATTTTAGTAAGTACTCATTATGTGAATCAACGCATATTACATTGACACACTGTAGCAGATCACAAAAACTTGGCGCACAAACAAAAAAAAAAATTTTCGCCGTTGAAATTCGCTCGTTTCTTTTTCGAGATGGGGTGTCGTGCGGAGAAAGTGCCGTAGAAGAACGAGGGACGTTTTTATCTCAACATTCTGCTCGTTTCTTTTTCCTGTCGTGGTGTTCCTTTCGTTTCTTTTTATTGCCAGGGTGGCATATGACAGTTCATAATTTTATATAAAATTTGAGCCAATATTAGATTGAATGCTATCGTTTGAGGTTTGGTAATGACAGTAGAAAAGTTTGTTCTTGAGGAATGGTAAGGAGCTGGACAATATATAACTGTTAAGACTAGAAAGGAGATATGTGGTCGTATTGTAAATTCATTTTTATTAGTAGATTCCATTTTTTAAAAATAGTGTACAAATTATTATTTTATTAGATCAACGTATTTTCGTCTCATCTTTTTAGTATGCAAATTATAAAAATATGTTACAAATAATTTAGAGAAATGTAATATTTCAAATATGAAATATCTTTCTTTTATATATTATTGGATTCACAATTTCGTGATTACAAATCTCCAATACTAGCATTGTAGAAATTATGCATGATTCCAAATTAAGTTTTTCTTTCTAATTTAGATTATTAAATATTGAACATTATCAAATTTATTATTCATGTACTTGTAATTCTTTCATCTTGTTAATTCCGACAAATAGAGGTGTACGGAGATCGTAAATGTTACCTTTGGGGTTCAATTATGAAACGAGATGCCTTTCCACCTCCAATTAGCCATAATAAACAATTTGGGAATATGTTTAACTAAATATATGAAGTAGTCATTTGGTAATAATTACAATAATACGACACATATTAACAGAGCAAACGATAATAACGTTGTCCCAAATCTTAGACCAATATTTTGGTGAAGATGCGATGAATGTGGGGCCTTATACAATTCAAAATGAATTTATATTTGAGATCTATCACCGTACAAAGTGATATTTTAAAATACCGTTTATCTTGACAGGCACATTTCTCAAAAAATAAGAATTTCCGGTTTCGTGGTCTAGTCGGTTATGGCATCTGCTTAACACGCAGAACGTCCCCAGTTCGATCCTGGGCGAAATCAGTTCTTTTTTTGCACCAGGTTTGTAATAGCCACCAGAGTTGTTATATCGTTCAAGTCAATTTTTTTTTACAATTTTTTGACTCAATTCTGACCTTTTACCACTAGAAAATCATTAAAAATTCGCAATGACGCACTTTTTTTAAAACAAATATGTATAAAATAATACTATGCCAATAAATAAAAGGTAATGTAATGGGAAGATAACCAATTACTTGTTCTTTGTAGGTTTTTTGATGTCTTTATCGAAGATTTAGTGCCTGTTATTTTTCTTGGAAATAATAAAGTTTTCTTAAAAATAGGATAATTGTAAAAAAGTTACATTTCGTAACTAGCACAAAACATAAAAATACCCCGGTTCAAGTAAACAAATAAAAATTATTTGACAGAAGTCACCTCTCATGAATCTGAGACAGTTACAACAGTTAGAATCAACATCTAAACCCAGCTAACAACAATGGGTTTAATTTATAGTTCTATTTTAACTCAGATTTCTGGCTCCTAGTGAGAAGACCCAATTCTTAATATCAAGCGAGGAAACCAGCCTCTAATTTCCAGCGCAAACTTCACTTTATACCTCCCCTACTCTTCAAACCACATACGATTCATTATAATATCACTCCCCTTATCATATAATTATTATTCTATAAGTAACTTTAAATTGTGACACATACGTAAATCAAAAAACCCTACAATTTTCTTTTCTTTTTTTGGACATTGTTATCTCAATCCCACGGAACTGTCCGCAGAAAAAAGAGTCAATCCGTCCTTCCGTGCTGACTAAGTATGCGAACAAAACTCATCGAGCAAATTAATTTGGAACTCTTCGATCAGGAAAATGTTTCACACCTTTTTTCAATACAAGTATATAAATCGATTGGAATATATGTAAGCCATATTCCGGAGCCTGTTATCCCCTGATTCATTATATACAGCTGTGTAGGAACTACTCCTGTAATATTCACTATGGTTACTACTTATTTCGGTGAAAATGATCTGAACAGAGTCTCATTTCTAAGAGGTGAAGAAGAATTCATAAAACGTGCCCTAGCATGTGAACATTCTACTTATGTTCCATTTGTCAAAGGTAACGCTATTTGTCGTAAAGATGATGATACTACAAAGAAGACTAGTTTATACACTGTAACTTATGGTGCATCCACAAAAGCATTCCAAAATATTATCGATGATTATTCCAATATACTTAATAAACCGGAGTCAAGAATCTCCGAATCTGGTATTTCTTTATCATTCTTAGGTTTGAAACAAGATGATAAAATAGCAGAAGCACACACCCTTACATATGGTAGAAATAACATTACTTATAGAGGTATTCCATATTTTGCCATAAACATTGAAGATGAAAATACTGACGTCAAGGAATTATTACCAGGTGAACATGAAAATTTATCATTTATAGATAGTTGTTTAATGACAAATTTCGATGCATCATTATTCTCACATGCTAGAATGTATATCGATTGGTTAAGAAACACAAGATTTTGTACAGGCTGTGGTCATTACGTATACCCTGTAGAGGCAGGTACCAAAGCTCAATGTGGTAACACAGATATGTCAATTAAATGTCATGTCAGAGATGCTCGTGTTAACAATTTCTGTTTCCCACGTACTGATCCAATTGCTATTGTTGCGATTGTTAGTGAATTATACGATAAAATTTGTCTAGTTCGTACGAAACGTAAGATTGACAACAAACATGCTTTCTACTCTAACGTTGCTGGTTTCATGGAACCTGGTGAAACTGTAGAGAATGCATGTGCTAGAGAAATATGGGAAGAAACTGGTATCGACTGTCTTCCAACAGATATTGAAATTGTTGCATCTCAGCCATGGCCGTACCCTGTTAATCTAATGATTGGATGTGTTGCCAAAATTAAATTCAACGGTTCAAATGAGACAGTTAACTTGAACCATGACCCTGAATTAATGGATGCCCAATGGTTCGAGGTTTCTGATCTAGTTAAATCTTTAGAAGCACATAAAGGTGGGTTCTTCATGCCGTTTGTCAACGACTATTACCTTCCAGGTGAACAAGCTGTTGCATATGATCTACTAAAGCATGTCGCTAACAGATATACAACAAGAAAATCCGCCAATCTATAGATACATATCATTATATAATTAATACAATACAGCAACATACAACACGTTGGAAATTCTGAGGTTCTGTTCAAACTTTTGTATACTTCACTATGTGTATCTTACATAATGTTACCTTTAATGAGGCCTGCAGAAACTCATCAACCTCAAAGCGAATTCAGAAATTTCCAGAAAAGAAAAATAATATTATGAAAAATAAAGATACACCAAATAATGCGATATTTTTCGTTTATCTGGAAGACTAAAGAAGGGTAAAACATAAAAGAAGAGAGATTAACAGGGAATACTATCGATTTTATACTGTAAAATATATTCAATCGCAAATTTTTAATATATTAACATACAAAACTGGATTTTTTCATTGTTAAATTGATTAGAACTGTATCGGAAAACAAAGAAAAAAGATACAGATTGACAAATATAGTTGCGTCAAGTCTAGAAAGAAAATATTGGTATATTATATAATAGACTAATTTCGCATATCAAATAAAGAAATATATACAAAATTGTGATAAGTTAGGACTCTCCTGTTAATACAATTATCCCGTAAATACAACAATGTCAAGAGTGACAGGTCTGAAAAGTGATCTGCCAAATTACAATGGTTCAAATACAGAAAACAAAAACTGGAAGAGTTTACTCAAAGTAGCAAAGACAAATAAAATTCAACACCCAAATATCAATAACGATATTTTAAAAGAACATTTTAATCCTAATACTAATATCATTCCAACAGATAATCTCTTTGCAAGTTATAGAATATGTAAAAATTGTGGGAAACCGGTATTATTAAATTCTATCATGTCCCATATACAAGACAACTGCCCAGGATCAAATGGGGGTAATTCATCTAACAGTAGCGGAAGTACATTACTAGATGGAGAAACTGCATCCAAGGTATTACCAGGAACAAATTCCGGTTACAATGGAAACTCTCAAACTATGAATACAAGTTCAACAACTATAAACAATTCTGGGAAGAGTATAGGAGGAATGAAAAATGGTAACGGTGATAAAAATGATACAAATGGTTCAACTAATGGTAATAGTGTTAATCGTGGTAGAGGTAGCGATCGTAACAGGGATGATGATGATGACGACGACGACGAAGAAGATGACGATGACGATGACGACGACGACGATGATGATGACGACGACGACGATGATGATGACGATGATGACGATGATGACGATGAAGATGATGACGATGATATAAGCTCCACAAGAAGTTCAATTTCAGGTAAAAAAAGACCTCCTCCAATACCTGGTCAATCATCACCACACAAGAAAAGAAAATCAAATGATAAGAGTAAGAAACGGAAGAACATCAAACAAAGAAATCCAACTGATAAGCATTTAATTGATTTTGATAAACAATGTGGTGTAAGTTTACCTGAAGGAGGTTATTGTGCAAGATCCTTGACATGTAAATCTCATTCTATGGGTGCAAAAAGATCCGTCGAAGGAAGAACTAAGACATTCGATGAATTATTAGCTAATTACCACAGAGAACATCAGACCAAAATCGGTGCGGCAGCAGAAAAGAGAGCCAAACAATTAGAACTACAGAAAATACAAAAGGCTCAATTAAAGGAACAAAAAGAACAAAAGAAGCTGTTGCAACAGAAACAGAGACAAATACAGAAACAAACCAGAGGTAAGGATAAAGGTGCAAGTTCTACCAGAACCAAATCATCTGCCGGTGGTAGAGGTAGCAATGCAAAGACAACTAACCCATCAATACCTACATTAACCCCAGAAGAAGAAACAACACAGGTACTGAATGGTGTCTCTAGATCCTTCCCATTACCGCTTGAGACTACAGTATTATCTTCTACCCGATTAAGAACTAAATACATAAGGATGAGAGAGATGTTCGCATCGGCATTTTCAGTTAAACCTGGATTCTCATCACCTGGATATGGTGCTATTCATTCCCGTGTAGGTTGCTTGGATATTGATAGAACAACAGACTACAAGTTCCGTATTCGTGTACCTCAGCCAACCAATCCTGTAAGTAGCCCGACAAACCTTACCCCACAACAATTACAAAAACTACAACAACACAGAATGCTTCAGGCACAAATGTTGGCTAAACAGCAACAACAGCAACAGCTTCAACAAGCTCAAGTGCAGAACCATATGCGAGGTCAAATACCAGGTCAAATACCAGGTCAAATACCAGGTCAAATACCAGGGTCAGATAAGATACCCGGAGCACCTGTGATCCCGCAAGGAATGAACGTTAAACCTTCTATGCCAACACAGAACCAAATGATAAATAAGACTGCACAAGAAAATGGGCCCCAAGAAAAGGGCCTTACACCACAAGAGATTCAATTACAACAACAGAAACTACGTCAACAACAATTACAACAACAGAAATTCGAAGCAGCTGCATTTCATTTAGCTAATGCCTCAAAATTAATGCAGAATACAAGTAACAGTGGATCACCTGCTGCAACGAATGTTGGTAATATTGAACAAGATGATAATAATAGTCAGACAAGTAAACAAACCCCACAAACTGGAAGTCCCAATGGGAATAGAGTCAGTGTAGGATTAGGAAATCAAGTAAATAACTATGGTGGTAGAGTCAATTAATTTTATATAACTGTTATATAAGGGTATAAATTAACGTGAAATTGTATTATTATTAATGGAATTACCATAAAGTATATTAAGATAATAAATAGTTATGAATTACAACTAATTTGTGTAATCTGATAAATAGTTGGAAAACATCTCTGAAGTTAGGACGAACATGAATAACCAGTATAATGTTCCTATGAAGTCCTTGAAGTACAAAAATGATACTGTCCCCAAAAATAAAAATGGTAGGGAAGCATCAGGTTTAATCTTTATGATCAAAAAATGTAACAATAAACGTAAAAAGGAGTACAAAATATTTTCCCAGAAAAGTTTGCTTTTTTTGGTCCAAAGAATTTTATCAATATTTTCTTCAAAAGACCATGTCATAACATCTCTTGTAAATTTACTTTTAACTTGCTTCTCACCATTTGCCTTGAAATCGATATCTGGTCCTTCCATAAAGGCATCAATAACGTTTGCCCAAGAGCCTGGAATTGAAGCTCTTAACCAACCTGTAGCCTCCTTTTCGTTTACATTTGGGATATAGGATACCACGGTCTCTAGCGGACCACCAGTATTTGTTGCAAGGACAGGAACACCATATTTCATTGCTTCCAATGGTACGATACCAAAATGTTCATTTGTTGGTGTATACATTAGCATTTCACTTTTGCTTAACAATAATTCTTTTAATGATGTTGAAATAGATGTCAAAAATATAATCTTTTTGTCCTTGGTATCGATACTGTCAAAATCGTGTTTCTTATCAAAATCTGCGTATGATACAATAGAGTATGGAAGCTTCAAAGCTTTAGCTTCCTTCTCTAGTTCTAATAAATTTTCAACATTTTCATGAACTCTTGGATCATAACCACCGGAAATTACTAATTTGTAGTTTTCATCAGATTTGGCTTTTGATGATGCAAATGCTCTCAATGCTAATTTAACATTCTTCTTCCCTTCGTATCTGTTTATACTTAAGAAAAATTTATCATCCGAATTAAACATATGGTTGAATAATTTTTGGTCAATATCATCAATTGGTACAGGACTCAAGTCGACACATGGATAGATAACATCCGGTTCTGTTCTTAATAAATTGAAAGCCTTATGATACATTGATTTCGTGAAGTTTGAATTAACGACAACTTTATCAGCACAACTTAAACTAAATTGTTCCATCAAATCGAATGGGATTCTGTATAATGATTTCAATAGAGAATTTCTAATACTCATAAATTTATCTGGGAAATGACAATAGAAGAATAATTTGGCATCTGAAAATAAATGTAGGAATGGAAGACATGTTGACAATTCATCAATAATAAATAAATCATAATGATCTAATTGACCTGTAGATCTCAATTTCCATATTAAAAACAATTGTCTCAAGTTTGCAAATACAATGAAAAACTTTTTCTTGAAGTTTCTTGGAATGTGGTCACCAAAGACTTCAACCTTTAAAGTACCATCTTTAATTTCTTCAAAACAATGAGACTTGTCACAGTGGGAAGTGAACATTTTAACCTCGTAACCTTTCTCTTGTAAACCTAAAGCAGCATCAACCACTAATCTTTCGGCACCTCCGATACCTAAATCAGGATGGATAAATGCGACTCTAATTGGTCTGTCTGATTTCTTTTCACTCATATTGGAAATATGCTAGTGTTGTATACCTTTGTACAAATACAAATACGTATATATATATTTGAGATAGACCCGAAACTATGAGTAACAACTTATTAATATCTGGGTTGTTCATCGCATTTGTTCTTTATATATCTTGGATGACCACGCCATAATTTTCAGGTTCCGGAAGCAGTGGTAGAATAGACGAACAACCACTGCAGCATCTCCGTGACTGCGAACATTAACAATAAAACTTAAGCAGTTTGATATAAATTTTTTTTCAGAATATAACATGAATTATGCTTATAAATTATTTACAGTATGAATATGCTAAATTTGAGAGTAATATCTCCATATATATAGGCCTTTATGTAAGGTGAAAAACGAAAACAGTAGTCATGGTATCTGTTACTATGACAATGACAAATTGTTCTTTACAATCTTTGGTAACGCCTTAGCCCACGATTTAGTCTTCTTGTCCGTTATCATGAATAGTCTACCACCTTGACGCATTCTTGCGGTTCTACCAGCACGATGAACTAAATCAATTGACGTTTGTGGAACATCGAAAAGAATCACGTTTCTCAAACCTTGGAAATTAAGACCTCTTGCCATCAAATCTGTCGTGACCAATATAATTGAAGACTTGTTAGGTTGTATATTTCCGTTATCAGTACTCTTTGTAGTTGTGATTGTAATATTTGATCCCGGTATGGTCAACGTTTCCCCTTTAGTAACATCAGGATCAACCATTTTCAATTTCGATTCCTTCTCGACTTCGGACATTAATTTGGGTGGTGAGGTGAATAATTTAATTGTTTCAAGACGTTCTTCAACTTTATTACTTCCTGTTAATCCCATTGCATTTAACCCATACTTATTACGTAAATTCTCTGCGATTCTAGTAACTTCATCTCTTTCATTGACGAAAACGACGCACCTCTTTTGGAATCCTTTTTCGGATTCATCTTTATTTACAGCATAAAGAATTTGTGCTAATGCTTTCATCTTGGAACCTTTAAATGGATTCAATGACGAATCAATGATTTTAAATTCCAATTTTCTTGGTAATTTATGTAGTCTAGTTGTTGTAATTGGAATATATGATGGAAATAATTTAGTTATCGTTTTATTAAATTCATTTGGAATAGTAGCTGAACAAAAAATCAAATGATTTAGATTTTTCAATTTACGTATCACCGAATGTGTTTCTGTAATCCAAGATGGGTCCATTAAAGTATCCGCTTCATCAACTACCAAATTCTTAACATGCGCTAATAACCTGTCGGGATTACTTATCATTCTAATATTGAATAATGTAAGTAATTTAGATGGAGTAGTAACCATTATATCAACACGATTCTTGATTGCATTGATTAGATCTGGATATTTGGTATAAATATCCCATTTAAAAGTATGTAGACCAAGTGTCTCCTCAGTTAATGCTATGGTGTTGTAGACTTGATCAACTAATTCATGTGTAGGAACCAATATAATTGATCTAATTGAAGCTTTATCATGTATTGTTTCCCATATTTCAGGTGTTTCTAACTTTTCCCTCATCATATAATCAAGAATAGGTAATAAGTAAGATAGAGTTTTACCTGACCCAGTATCTGCTGCGATTGCATGTGTTTGAAATTTTGGATCCATTAAACTTTTGCTTAATCTTTTCACAGTAAGTATCTGAACAGGGGAAGGTAAAATTTTATCAGGATTTAAGTCTGTTACTGTAGTATCCTTAGCGATGATATCCTTAATTGCAGTTCTTACCTCAGGTAATAATTTTAAATCATCGAAACTTGTAATTTTCTCAACTAATGCACTAACTAAACCCAACGATTTATTAACTGATTTATTTTCTTTTAATCCACCAAATTCACCATAATGGAACGTCTCTTGTGTTTTAGGAGCTCTTTGTCTTGCATGTTTATTTCGACTATCATTTCTCTTAAATTTTGGTTTCTGTTTATTACCTAACGATGTAGCAAGGTTTAGTTGACTTTTAGATACAGTAGCTCTTGCTGATCTATTTGGTCCAGAAGCATATGTTCTCAAATATATGTTTGTAGTGGTGTATGGTAATCGTATTAATGATCTTGTTGTTAGCAAATTACCATATTGAGAGTATGCTAATTTCATCTTTCGTAGACTCGATATAAATAATTGGCTTCTGAAAACTAAATTACCAGGAAACTAATATTTTGTTAGCTTCTTGTAATTATCGATTAATTCCCTACCTATAAGTTTGTCTATCGTAAGAATGTCTCAGCCTTCAAGTTATAGTTCTTTACCATAATAAGAAGTTCAGGGTTCTTAAATTTCTGGATAGTTCATTAAGAAATCTCGTGACGTACAAAGTGATGCAAATGCCCTAATTATAAACCCTAACTATCCAATAAATTCAAATTGACTCAGTAGTACAGCTAGTTACGTGTAACTGAAAGGGACTATCCCCACAAACTATATAAGAAATGATTACCTGGCTTCCTAACTTCATAACACTGTTGACAAGATTGTGAATTGACGGTTAGTTAAATTTAATACTAGCCAGATGATATACGTATCTATTGAAACGTTTGAAAGATATGTCTGTTAACTCCGTTCACCATACATTTTCTCTTAGAAAGGAGTTAACTTGTACTAAACAAAAAGAAACGAGATGAGTGACCCAAAAGGGAAATAGAAGTGGGGACAGATAAGGAAGCTGGAGAAAGGGCGTTTATATCTATTAATAACAAGGAGATTATACTCGAAGAAAGAAGTAAAACTGTAACGGAATAACATCAACAAGTTTCCCTATTTGTCACCTTCCTTTTGAAGTTCAGATGTGAATGACGCTTAGTTATTTGGTTTCTTGAAGAGTTCATTTCTTATGTGACTTGTTTCTTGAATATACACTGGTCCAGCTTCCTCTTTTTCTTTTTTTTTCTCGTAACTTGTTCGGGTCCATTTCCTTGCAGAGTTGATGGACTTCCTAAAAGCAAGTAAATGCTGAATAGTTAATAGTTTCATTGTGACAAGGACACATAACACTTAGTTACGCAGGTTACTCTGATCGGAGTCGAGAGGCATCACTATATGGATCCATTCAATAAATCTGGGGTAATCAAACATATTTTCCGGAAATTCAATTAAGCTTTCAATTCTTGTATTTTTCGAATAAATTCATAATTTATGTATTCATAAATAGTCAAATTTTTATGCATTTATAAATATAGAGGTATTATACTCAATATTTTACTTGTATATTATCCATTCCACTTCTTCCTTTATATACTTTTCTATTTACCATAGCAACAACAACATAGCAAGACTAAAATAAAGTTTTGAACTGATAATTTTAATATCCCACTGCTAATTTACTAAAGAAAGAAAAAAAATGTCCGCTACTACAATCACTACTAATGTTTGCCTATTCGATTTAGATGGTACCATTGTTAATACTACCCTTGCAGCTGAATCTGCATGGACTAAACTATGTAATCAACATAATGTTAATCCTGCTGATTTATTTAAAGTTTCTCATGGTTCAAGAACTGAAGAAATGCTAGCTAGATTCTTCCCCGATGTTGACAATTCAAATGGTAAAGGTGTCTCTGAATTAGAAAAGGATATTGCTGATAATTATTTAGATACCATTAAATTGATTCCAGGTGCTAAGGAATTATTAATTTCTTTAGATCAAGATCCATCTAATTCTAGTCTCAATTTCAATGCTGATGGTAAGAGAAAATGGGCTATTGTTACTTCAGGTACAAGATACATTGCATTCTCTTGGTTCAGAACGATTTTGAAAGAGGTCGGTAAACCAACTGTTTTCGTTACTGGTGAAGATGTCGATGTCGGTAAACCAAATCCATTAGGTTACAATACTGCAAAGACAGAACTATGTAAGATTTTAAAATTCGATCAAAATACAGCTAGTTCAGTTGTGTTTGAAGATGCTCCAGTTGGTATTCAAGCTGGTAATGCCATGGGTGCCGTTACAATTGGTATTGCATCATCTTATCCAGCTGAAAAATTAATTGAAGCAGGTGCTAATTTTGTCGTTAAGGATCTAACTCATGTTACCGTTGATAAAAATTCTGAAGATGGTACAGTTACTTTAAAGATTACCGAGCCAATATACCAAAAGAACTAATTGTAATATTTGTAATATGTTTATATACTTTCCTCACATAACTCAATGACATACATATATCTGTTATATCAGTGTGCCCCACTATCGGACCACTCCCTTCCGTCGTCCCTCATTCTATCTTCCGCACGTTGCCGCCGCTGCTGGAATGCCGATCTGCAAAATTGTGGACGCTGCTGTTTCTCGCCAAAAAGAAATTCGATCCGTTGCTGTTACGTAACATAGAGATTTGCCTGCTAGTTATGATAGTAGTAGTAGTACGTAGTGGTGCACGGAGATAAACAGTGAAATATCTGGGGAACAAGAATACACAAACGGATATTAAGGTAATTGTGCATGAATAACACAAAATGTTCAAAGGACGTCCGATTCCTGTGATCTTCAAATTTATGTTTCTGTGAAGTAAGATTCTATATAAATTTATAATACTAAGAGGATATTCTTATCTTGTATATATTCTTTGTCTTGAACTTGTAGTCATATATAATAACAACAACATCATCATTATCTGATAATCATAATATTGACTGACATCAACTCTACAGGTTAAGTACTAATAATTACTAATCTAGACAAATATTATAACACATTGTTAAAAAGGCATTTCATTCAATTCAAATTTCATTATTACCATTATTGTTACAAAAAATGACCGTATCTAAACCTACTGCTTCTCACGTCATCAGTACAGATGTTTGTCTATTTGATTTAGATGGTACTATTGTCGATACTACCATCGCTGCGGAATCAACATGGAGAAAACTATGTAAAGAGCATAATGTTGATCCAGAAGAATTATTCAAAGTATCACATGGTTCTAAATCTGCTGAAATGTTAGCTAGATTCTTCCCAAATTTCGATAATACTGATAATAAGGGTTCAATGATGTTAGAGAAAGATATGGCTGATAATTATATCGAAACTGTTAAGTTAGTCCCAGGTGCTGAAAATTTATTATTAGCTTTAGATAAAGATACTACTGATCCATCAAGAAACTTCAATTCAGAAAATAAGAGAAAATGGGCAATTGTTACTTCAGGTTCTCCATATTTAGCATTTTCTTGGTTTGAAAATATTTTAAAAGATGTTGGAAAACCTGCTGTTTTCGTTACTGGTGAAGATGTTACAGAAGGTAAACCACATCCAATGGGTTATAAGATGGCTCGTGAAGCATTATCAAAGACTTGGAATTATACTGTTCCTTGTAGATCTGTTGTCTTTGAAGATGCGCCTGTTGGGATTAAAGCAGGTAATACTATGGGTGCAATAACGATAGGTATCGCTTCATCTTATCCACCTGAAAAATTAGCTGAAATTGGTGCTAACTTTGTTGTTAAGGATTTAACTCAAGTTACAGTTAAAGAAAATACTGAAACAGGTTGTATTCAACTTGAAATCAAGGATCCTTTATTCACTAATCCAATCTAATAATAATAATAATAACAACAATAGTAATATTTATATATAAACTAATTCTCGATCTTTTATATACTTTCTGTTCAAATTAAATTAATGAATGAATAATTTTATGATATTCAACTAGATTATTTATCCTCCATTCGAACCCCGGTCGCGGCAAATAGTCTCGGTATTCTGTGTCGAGTAGAAACTTGTCCCTCATATTTCCGAGACGGTAAAAGCGAATGAAAGAGAGGGAGCGAAACTCCAGTAAAGAGGTTCAAACATCGACCATTGGAAATAAATACAACATTAGATAAAAGTAGTTATATACCCACATATATATTAGAAACTATTTATCGTAGATTTAAATACACATACCAGTGACAAAATGTTGAGAGTACAAGTTAGAAATATTTGTCAAACTGCCGTGAGAAATGCAGGTGTAGCAGGTAAAGGGAAATCACAAGGTTTCTCTAAACCTACTTCATCAAGTGGTAAAGCTGCTCCAAAGAGAATTACCTCGACTACCCTTTATAAGAATTGGCCAAATACTATTCACAGTTCAAAATTAAATGGGAATGCGGTACAAGTTCCTGAAATACCATTTTTCAATCCAATTAATATGGAAAATAATATTGATTCAATAACTTATTTTAATGATAAACAAAGTAAAGCATTACGCCATTTAGGTTCTTTCAAGAAAGGTCAATTCAATGAATTATTTGTTAGACCTATCTCTTTAATTAGAAAGGATTCCACTGATCAATTATGGAAAAAAGTTACAACTACTAATTCTCAAAAAGTAATTATTACAGGTGAATCAGGGATTGGTAAAACTTCATTATTGGCGCAAATGCATGCATGTGCAATAGAATCAAATTATATCGTTGTAAATATTTCATTCCCAAATTTATTTTTAAATGGTAGAAATGATTTCTTCTTTGATAAGAAATTAAAGACTTATGTTCAACCAATGTATTTAAAGAAACTAATACGAAAGATTCTAAAAGCTAATGATAAATCTTTATTAAGTTCAATAAAATTATCAAATGATTATAATTTTGTAAAGACCACGTTAAAGGGTACAGATAACGTCGTGTTGACCAGTGGTAAGGATTCATTATTCGATTTATTAAGCGTATCTATCAATGCTAATCTTCGTGGCGAACATTTTAATGGAATAATAAATGAATTATATTCTCAAAAGAAGGTTCCTATCTGTTTTTCAGTTGATAATTTCTCAAGTATGTTAACAACTGCATTCTCGGAATATAAAGATGTCAATAACAAGAATATTTATTTATTAGAATTACAAATGGGTAAAACTATTATGGACATTGTATCAGGTGAACAAAAATTAAACAATAAGGATAGTTTTGTTTTGTTAGCTACATCTGGTGTTGATAGAACAAATAGAACTTTACCTGTAGCATTAGGTAAAATTCCAGCTGATCCATATATTAAAAGAGATATCTATGAACCAAAATTCGTAGAGATTTTACAAAAGGGTAAAGTTGAAGAATTTGAAGTTCCAAAATTATCAAGAGAAGACGCTAAGAGTCTTATCCAATATTATATCGATGCAAAGGTTGTATTGAACAGAGACATAGAATCTAAAAGTTTAGATGAATTAACAGATGAAAAATACTTTATGAGTGGTTCAGGTAATCCAAGAGAATTACTAAAGAGTATCGTCTTAACTCATAAATGATTTTGAGGTTATAATTCAACTATTCTAAATTACAAAAAATACAATACAAATATTCAAAGAAGAAAACGTATATACATAAAACATAAGGGTATGCAGGCGAGATTTACCGTTTTGCAGTTACTACCACGTATAAATACTAAAGTATATAAATTTCCACTATAATAAACAATCATGTAAATATTTGATTAATCAAAATCGTAGATATATTGCTAGTCTATTATTTACTATTAGTACAATATGGTTCCGTTCTCAGTATTTTCACACGTCACCACATATTATTTTTTATTTTTATATATTTAAACATCACATCTTATCATAGGGGAATTAGTCAAATTCAAATTCATTTTCAATTAATCAAACCAATCATCTTCATCATCAACATATTTTGGTTGTTGTGGGGCTGCATTTGGTTGAGAAGTTTGAGATGGATTAGAAGATGGTTGTGGAGCACCATATGATCCAGAATGGGTTCTACCACTGGCTTTACGATCTTCCCATGCACTTTTAATATCTGGAACAACTTCATTCAAGTCCTCAATGGAAACAGAATCATTTATACTTTCCAAGACTTTCTGTACAACAGATGTATGATTACCGTTTAATTTATCATCTCTGAATCTCAACATCGACCATTCACCAGTTTCCTGATTCTTAGCACATTCAACAATTCTACCATTGACTGGTTGTCCCATATTTTTAATTTCTTCCCATTTAGCGTCATCGATCTCTAATTCACCAAACTTCTTATATGTTTTCTCTAATAACTGTAATTCCTTACCATCGAATGGTTTATCAAATACCTTTAATTTAGAATTAACATCTGGACCACCTAACCATACATATAAATGGAAAGTTGGTTTAACGTCATAGTTATAATACCATCTATTGGCATCCCTCTTGGGTACAGTTGTATCCTCTACTAATGGGATCTCTAATATTAATTTGAAGTCAACGGTATTTTCTTGTTTAGGTTTCCATTTTAATAACAAGGAATCCTTACCACCAATTGAATATGGTGTTCTTACAGGTGTGAAAATTAAACCATCAGACATATGTGGTAAATGTTCTAAACTGTTAGCTACTTTTGTCAAAGCATAACTGAAATCCATATGTTTCATAGATAATTTAAATGGGAAAGTTGAACATCTGTCTGCGTAAAAGGATCTTAAATCGTAATAAGGTTTGAAAAATTCTTTACCTAAATGTGCTAGTCTGGAACTTGTTGGAGAGGAAGTCAAACATCTACCATTAATTGCTAAACAATCAAACATTAGATATCTTAATTCTTGTAATTTAGTCATTGGATTAGTTTGAATAACTAACTCACCGTCTAATAATGTTCCATCTTGTAAAGTCTCCAATAATTCTTCTTTCTTTTTGCTTGGTAATCTTGGGAAACGAAATCCTGAAACCATGTAAAAGTTATTTTCTCTATCAATCATAAAACAACCTTGTTCACCTGTCATATTATTAACAATAATCAACATCAAAACACGTAAACCATCTGTTTTCTCACAAACATAGTAATCTTGAGCTAATAATTTATCCTGAATATCTGAGTGTTGGAATGAAACCGGTTGAGAACCTGGGAAGGTCTTTATAGGTTTTGGTGAATTCAGTAGTTTACAGACAATACTCTTCAAATCTTGTGTAACATTACCAGGTTGTATGATACCTGGTATCTCTGGGGCCATTCTATTTTCCATTTTTAATTGTGGTGTATGTATGTCAATTTTAAACTCAATGCGTTCCTATTCTGAATGTATAATTCGTAGTATTTTCGATTAGCGATAGATAACTTGGTGAAATTGAAGTATATCTCTTTGTTGAACACAGGTATTTGCTTCTTTATAAGTCTAATTCAAACTTTTCGGAGGGTTGTTCTTAGCTGTATAAGCTGCTTAGTTAACATTTGTTGTCTCCAGTTCGTGATGTTTATTTTTTTTCGCTCACAGTTGAAGCGTCGATGCCAGACGTCCAGTTACCAAAGTTTGACATACTCAGACTACTAAGACAAATATATATTTGAATTTTCGACTATCAAGAAGATATAAAGTTGAATTTATATACAATGATATTATTAAGTTAAACTAAAGTTCATGTATTAGTATTATGAATGTTACACATGCATTAAAAGATGTAGGGGAGATCCCTTTATTAGGTTATTCATTTAGGTGCTTCAGTAGTTGAATCAAGTTGCTTGAGTATACTCTCCATTCTTTCGTTCATGCTTGGAACAAGATCTCTCATAGAATGATTTTTCTTACTTGAGGTTGATTTTCTTAATTCTGTACCATAACGTTTAATCGCAACTTCATTTTTCCAGGTGATTACGTTTTCCATTGCCTTGAAATGTCTGAAATTAATCAAATCAGTGAGTAATTCAGTTTGGTTCGAAAGTTTGTTATCTCTGGAAATGGTATTTCTCTTTCTTTCATTACGGGCCATGATTCGACCACCTGGTCTTTGTGAATTCATCAATTTTCCCTTCTCTTGTCTCAATTCATCTCTTTCCTTTTCGAGTTCCTCGATTTGTGTCAATGTTTTTCTGGTCTTTGAAAAATCTTCCAAGTTCATAATTTCGTCCGCAATTTCATCTAATCTAACTTCAATTACATCAACTCTGTCTTCGTTATCCTTTGCTTCACCTGAGTTTTCAGAGTTATCATTTTCAGTACTATCTGTTGGACGATCAACTTGTAATTCTTCAGAAGTCAAGGCATTCTCATTTAAATCCTCCAATAATTTATTTTCCTCATCACTAAATTCAGGAGGGTTTAGGATCATATTACGTACAAGCATAGTGTTTTCAATGTCTAATGTAGTATTTTTGAATTGCTTCAATAGGTCATGTTCTCTTCTGCCCCATGTATCTAATCTGTTTAACATGGTTCCTAGATCATCAACATTACCTGTACAGTACCAGGTATCCTCATCCAATGTTAAATATTCAGGAAATTCATCTAATGCCATTCTTTGCAAAGGTGTTAATTCAGTAATCGATAAAGGTTTACCCTCTTTAGACATTAATTCTATCCCTTCGGTCCCGGATTGCTTCTGCCATATGGATCCGTCTGCGTCTCTATAAATATGGAATATTTCCTTTGTAGCTTGCTCTCTACCACTTGTTCTACTGATTGTTTTCCATTGGTTCAATTCATCATCTGATATTTTCAATAGGAATTTAGCCATGTCTCTGGAAGGACCCTGTATAAATAATCTACCCGTAGAATAAGTAACGCCAGTCATATCCCCGTTCATTTCTTCCTCTGAATAAATCTTTACAGGAACACCTGAACGACTTAACCAGAAATAACGATTACCATAACGATCCATACCTAGAGGTTTAACTCTTTGTAGATCAGTTTCCAATATTTGTGTTTCAAGGTAAGTTTTATCCTTTTGGAAACTATCGATCTTTTCTTGAAGTTGTTTACAAGGTTCTTGTTCGGTTTCTGGGTTAAGTTTAGCCATATCTAGCATCATTGTCTTCATTTCTCTTGTGATTCTAAATTTCTCGGATCTGATTTGATTTAAAATTTCAGAAGAATCATCTACTGCTTGTTTAATATCGGGTGAATAATTCGTTACCATATCAACAAGTATCCATAATGATTCGACTTTCTCTTCGAATGATAAGTTACGACAGAAATTTCTCCATAGTTGTTTTGGTAAATGAGTTGATGAAATTTCATCTGGGATTATTACTTCGGTGAAATGTTTAATGAATGTAACATATTTAGGCATTGTTAAACTATCTTGGAAAATACCTAACAGAATGATTAACCAGAAATGATTACTAAATTGTCTTTTTGTCAATCTTTCACTCCAATGAACATTACGGAAATTTAAACATTTTTCAATACGTTGTTCTTCTTCAGAATTTTCATTATCAGAATCATCAGATTTTATTTCTATCTTAGTAGGAGAACTATTTTCAGTATTTGGCTTTTCTTCTTTTGTATTTAATTCATCTGTAGGTTCCGCCTTGACTGTATCATCTGGCATATCATACCAATCTTCTGCAATAATCGTAGACCATTCACCCTTTTCATTGATAAATAAGGATAGCAAACAAACAAATGCTTCCACGATAATTGCACAA
>JAXQGP010000024.1:0-60537 GCA_037040125.1 Kazachstania sp. M6911
GTTAGTAGCGGAGAATTTGACATTTTTACAGGAATCGTAAAATGAAGAAGCCCATGAATCATTCATAAATACACTTAATTCATTAACAATTTCCTTTTGAGTTTGAGAAACAGCAGTATCTGTGACATTAACAAAAGTGCCTTGATCTGGAGAACATGTAAATTTACAGAATAAATTATTAAAATTTTGAACACAAGCAGGGCATGATTGAATTAATGGTGAAGCCTTTTCTAAATTATCACGTAGAGAAACTACTTGATCCTTGGAACAACATATGTTGTCAATTGTTTTCCATTCATCACCACACAACTTAACCAGCATTTGCCGTATATCCTCAGTAATGGCAGGAGCAGTAAAACTCTCGTCTGTAACAGGGCATGGTAACTCTCCCCCAAACATACTTTTCTTACCACAGTTCCCATACATAGCACATTGTTGTGCTTGCACATGCAATAGGCCTACAGATACTAACAATATTATATACCTTAATAACATATTACTATATTGAGAATTCGTATCCTATCTGACGGTCTATTTAATATTATTATTTAATCTACTTATAATACAATCTTATATAAATGTGAACACTTTTCAGAGATAATTCTATCATTAAATATGTTGGTTGCCTTTGTCTATAAATTCTTTCCCCATGTCAATGATTCCGATGACATCTAAACGAGCCCGTCTTGATTGTTAATTGATGCACGCAGATACGCATTCTATTTTTTATTGTGCATTTTCGCGTGTGCGCTTCATACAGTATCGAACAACAGCAAATGATGCCTATAGTAACCTTCTAAATATGATGTTGCTGCAATGGATAACCTGTAGTTGTTTAATAATGTAAATGCTTTATTTCATTATTAAACATCTCTATATAAGATGGTATATAAAATAACATTATGGCATTGCCCGAGATGCTTTTTTATCATGTCCAGCTTTACGGTTATGGTTCGCTTTAGAGGCTTTATTCTTTTCATTTCTAGCATTTTTCCGCTTCTGGTTTACATTGCTTGTATTGGACTCCTTCTTTTCATTAGTATTCCCATTTTGGCTATGTTGAACTCTAGGTTTCCTAACATATCTTTCGTTTTTCCTCTTATTGTCAGCACTGTCTTCACCATCACGGTTTTTTACATATGCTGTCTTACCCGATTTAACATTACCTCTAAACATATACTTATCCTCAAGAATTCTAGCTCTTTGAGGTGACTTCTGTAACATACGCGCCCAACCTTCAATTTGTTCGTCTGACCATGTAGTATCTTGCTTCATTGTCTTTCTCATCTTACTACCTCTCTTGCTACGTTCAAATAATGAAGAATTCTCCTTTAATAGCTGCCACAAATAACCTTCAATTTTATCATATTTCGAAATTTGTTCCTCTTTAGTCTTTTCAGCTTCCTCATTAATATCATCGACGTCCTCACCAACCGATACCTTACCAGTTACATTCGCACGCGAAGTCTCTGCTTCATCGTACGTATCATCTCTTTCATCTTCATCATCATCATATAATAATTGTAGTGCTCTCGTCAAAGTTCTATTCTTGACTTCATCAGGGACATGCTTCTTAGTTAGATCTGATAATTCAGAAGAACTGTTCTTCATACTACTTTCATGTAATTCCAATTCTTGTAAAGGTTCTTCTAAAGAAGTATCTTCTGTTTCAAATTCTTCTTCATGTTCTGGTTTCTCCCTTGGAATAGAATCAATCAACGTAGGATCTTCAAATAATAGATTAGTTATCAACTCTACATTACTGTCATATCGTTTCAATAGTTCTGCTAATTGATAGGTTGAATAGCCAGGGAAAAAGTCTGCTAACGATGATATATCCGCCTCAGATACCTGGATATCGTTAGATTCAGGTAATTCATCTTCTATGCTATCCTCGATGGTATTGTTTGTTTCTGATACTGTGGCAAAATTTAAGAAGGTCATCTCTTGTTTAATGTCAGGTCTTAATGTATTAAATCTTTCATTTATAAGAACTGATCCTAATAATGGGTATATTGATAAAGTGTCCAAAGAACTGACACCTAGAGATTTAGTTACCACAACTACAGTCTTCCTTCGTACTTCTAACAAACATGTTATCATTAATTGTTTTGCAATATTGGAAAATTTATTATTTCCTTTATCCCACCAACTTTCTAAATATTCTATCCAGTTGATGGTTAAAAATTTATCAGCAAAATCTTTCTCCTCAATTAAATATTGGAATGATTTCAAATCAATTCTAGTGAATTTATTTTGTTCAACTAATGATTTAATATGTTGTTGGAGTTGACTTATCCTATTCACTTGAACTCTGGCAATATTTGATATTCTTGGTTTACTACTACCATCAATCAACGATCTAACTGTTACAGGATTCTTCTCAACATACAATATTACAAAATTCCATAACGTTTCACCGAATATTTGCAAATAAAATAAACCACAAGTTTTTAAAGTAGTCAAAACCCATGTCCTTAGCAGTTTCAAATTTTCTTCAACATCATGATTCATACCTAAACTTAACAATTTACCTTCCTCACTTGCCATTTCATTTATATAACTTCTCATGAACATACAGAGATGATCTAATGTGGAGTCATCTAGCTTGGACAAATTATCCTCAATGTTTAAAAATTTAAAATATTCAATATATGTATCTAATAAATGCAACCATACTACGGGATCCTTCTCTATCAATTGAGCTCTTAGTTTGAATGGTGGAAATGTAACAATCGGTAACGATAGTTGTTCAATTTTACCATCGACCTCTAACACTTTTGGAGCCATGTTTGTTTGCCGATATGAAGTAGTGTGATAATATATCTGTATGAGTTAATCAATGCAGCTTATTATCTAGTTTTGTTACCTTTTATATCGTCTTTGTCTTACCGAATTGTGTTAAATTACAGATACAGTTCCTTATAGTTTGCCACATACTATGTTTGATGCATTAGTTGTAGATTTTTTCACTGCACTATAACACCGCAGGAGATTCAATTTTTCGGATACATTAGGAACTAATGCCCAAGAGCATATAAAGAGGTTTTCATATACAGTGAAATATATTCATACTCAAGGTTTATACTTTATAAATCAGTTATATATCCAGTAATGTCTACCAGGTTGTATTCCAATTGGAATAATACTAATTTATTAGTTATTAATCTATAATTATCGAGAAATAGCAGCAGATAGAAGGAGATGCCGCATAAGAAACCTTTTAATTGTTTCAAATTGTATTATTTTAATATAATACCTCTGTGAAGTTCAACTTATAATTCATTACTATTTCTGTATTTGAATCATTCACAAAATTTGAACTTCATTAACACATCTCGAAGGGTTCTATCAGTCTGCAAACACAATACTACAATCACACAGCACTCATCTTTGATATAATACAATAATTGCTGTATGATGCGTGATGATAATTCGACAGACTCTAAATCTGTTAATTCATCTGAGATTTAATAGGATATTGCTCTAATCTACTCTTCCCTTCTATATGAATTGTATGTCTTAGCTCTTTCCTTAGCCAGTTTCTTACCCAATACACCTTGTTTTAAGTTCTCATTTTGATCTTTTTGTCTTTTTTCAGCCGCCTGTCTTGCAGCTTCAGCTGGTGAGATATTCTGACCTTCAGTATTTGGTTCTTCAGATAACTTGTTACCTTTGTCTTGTGGCTTAGAAATCTGTTTTGTTTTTTTCTTTGGAGTTGATTCTGATATTTTTACATTCTTAGTCGTTTTTTTAGTAACTTGCGGTTTCTCTGTAACCTTTGAAGGTTGTACAGTTTCAGTTTTACTACCACATACACCCATCTTAAATCAGCAAACAATAACGTATCAATTTGGATAAACTTTCTGGATTCCAATTTCTTTTGTTAATATCAATGCTCCGTAACTAACCATACGAACAACATATATTTGGATCTTAACCTTTTATGTTCTTCCTTTTATGTTTTTCCTTCTAGGTTTATTCGCTTCCATTTAATAGCGTACACTCTTTTTTTCTCTTTTGTTACTGCTTGAATTTTCAAACCAGATTATGTGGTCCCACAACAGCGACTCACTGACAGTATAACAATTAAAAATCCAAACAATATCATGAAAGAGTCTTCCTCTTATTCTTGATATTTTATATATTAATTTTTGAATATATCTGTATAATTTATATTATATATTTACAAGGGGTGAAAAAAGAATACACACTTTATGTACTCTCATGTCTATATCCCAAGCATGTCTTAACAGAACTTTAGTGCTGGAATATCGTTTATGCTAACTTTTCATTAATTTCAAGACTTTGTAAATCTTGAAGGATTGGGATATCATCCACGACGATATCTTGAATCTTATGATCATCCAAGTATCTTTGTGCAACTGGTAATTGATGAGCTAAGCCATCTGTAATTCTCTTAACTTGTCTAATATCACGACAATATGGCTTATACAGTTTAACTAGTTTAAAATAAAGTTCAACTCTTAATGGTGCACCAATAGAACCTTTATTGTTTTGAGCCCATGTTAATGTAGCATCTCTTAAAGCTGCCCAATCTGCATTAGCAATAAAAGATTGGCCCATTTGATCGCCTTTACCAATCAATTGATTCCATCTTGCAATGATATCTTGTGGAGTAGCATTATCGATGGAACCAAGAATTTTCAATAGGATTCTTTTAGTAATAATAGTTTGTGGTAAATTATTTAATTCGAAATTTTTCAAAATTGAATCAATAATTTCTTGATTTTGCCACGCGGCAGATTTTGCCAGAATAATATTTAATAATGGCTCATCTAATTTACCAACAATTTCCATATATGAGTTCATTGATTCTTGTAAATTTTTAAAACCTTCTAATGGTTCCTTTTGATAATTCTGGAAGAAAATTTCAAAATAAACATTGTTCAAAGATGATAAGATACCTGTTATCCTTCTATTTTTGTAAACTGGGTTATTTTTGTAAAAATTCAATGCGGTTAACCAAGTTTTCTTAACTCTTTGGAAATCATTTAGTTGAGACCATGTGTTGCCTAACAATGAATTAACTTCTGATACATTTAGATTAACTTTATATGGCATATCACCTTTAATTGCTCTATCTAAGAATGATTCAGCGATATCAATATCTTTACATTTACCAATGAATGCTAAATGAGCCTCTGCAAGGTATTTGAAATGATCTAATCTACAATTATCACAGAAAGTTGAATATGATTCCAAAGCTAACATATTTTCATTAGCCATTAAACAGGTAACAATAAACCCACAATTTAAATTCGGATGATTGAATTCTATTCTCTTTCTACTTGTTTCATATAATTGTTTACATTGTTCAAATGTGAATGATTCAGTCTCGTATAGTAGAGGTAACATTACACCTACAACTTTTGGATGAACGAATGAATCGATTAATTGATCATTCTTCATACCATCTTTCCAAATATTAATAGCTTCTTCAATTTTATTCAATTCTTTGAAAGATGTTAATAAATGCATAACACCATATTCGTTACAAACAATTTTACCATCTAATAAATTTCTTGAAATATCTCTTAAATATTCCGTAATATTTTTGGAAATCTCCATATTAAATGATCTTGAATCGAAGTCAGGTTTCTTATTTAATGCAATTAATTGTCCTCTGTTGATTCTTAAACCATTATGCAATAAATTAATTAAGGAACCGATCCTTGTAGCGTTCAACTCCGGACATTCTAACAAATCATTATATAGAGTCATTGCTCTTGCTAAAGAGTCCCAAAACATCAATGTTTCATTATTTCTATAATTATCGGTTTTATAATTTGCTCTTGATACAGATAATGATTGCATGACACAGTCATCAAATGCACGTAGTTGATTATACCATGGAGATGAAGTCTCCAATGTATTTCTCAGGGTTGAATTATTATATAGTTTTTTCTTGTTGTTCTTGAATGACTTGGATAATTTATCTAAATCGTCTCTTTGTTGCATTGCTGTTGATTTCGTAGATGCAGTTGAATTAAATCTTTTGTATGTGAATGGCTGATTACTGTTATTATTAGAGTAATTTTCAAGTTCACTATTTTCTAAAATGAAACCCTTAGAGGCTGATTGTATCAGTTTCAATGATTGTTTCCCATTGTAACTTAACTTGGATGATTTTTGACTGATTCTTAAGAACATTGTGGATGGGCTGTATGCGTATGTATATTGGGAAACCTGGGCTATTCAACAAAATAAACAGGTTTACTGTGGGGTACCTCGATAAATGTAACTATGGTTAAAGTATCACTTGTGTGTGTAGTGTATACAAATTGCGATACCCTCTGTTGTCTTATTCTTTTGAAGTGGTTCGAGGTTATGTTTCTTGCAAATGTTCACTGTCCATTAGTTCCGGCAAACGGTCGGAGACGTTACCCTCTTCGACATTCAAAACGACCGCTGACAAACTGCCGCACACACTAGACGCCCCGGACGAACGAGAAGTGATTGGCCGCATTGAATGGTTACTGGTACCAAGTATGTCGTACAGAGTGATATTCTACTCTAACTCGGATAACAAGTGCAGACTTCATTTCATGGATGTTGTTCCATTTCCGATACATATGGATCAGCTGTATACTCTGACGGCGATGTGAACGACTCTTTTAATTGTTGAAACGTTCCGTTGCATGAGAGCTATTATATCAAGCCCTATATTGGTATTCACAAACCCTAGTTTGCTGTCTGCAACATCACTTCCCACGAGACAATGTTCCCAGTGTGTTTCTGTTTTTCGTTCTGTTTACAGTTTGTTTACAGTTGGATTCTGTTGATTGTTGTGATCTCTCGAGGCAGTGGAACCGTCAAGCTGTAGGTTCATGGATATCCCAGAACTAGGATACTTATAGATATAGATGGTGTCTCTCCTAATGCAGTTGTAACTACAAGTGTGTGATCTACCACATCACTCAATCACATACACTAACAGCGCAAAATGTCCTCTATCGCCAAGAATAACAAAGATATATTCACATTATTTGACAAGAAGGGTCAAGGTTCAATTGCGAAGCCTCAATTTGGTGACTATCTAAGAGCCATCGGTTACAACCCAACAAATGCACAAATAGAAGAAATACTCAGTGCTGCTTCCCAAGACACTTTATCATTAGATGATATCTCCTCTTTAATTGAATCGCATCAAGAAATGTTAGACTCCACAACAAATGGCAAGATCGAAGACTTCATTAAGGCATTCCAAGTATTCGACAAGGAAAACACAGGGAAAGTCACTGTAGGTGATATCAGATACATGTTAACTGGTCTAGGTGATAAATTATCCGATGAAGAAGTCGATGAATTATTAAAAGGTGTAGAAATCGATTCAGATGGTGGTATCGATTACAAAAAATTCATGGAAGACATATTAAGACAATAAATAATGAACAATTCATAAAAAATAAATATATACTCCTATATACCCGCCCAATGAGTTCTCTGTATAATCTAACTCTATAAGAAAATAAAACTGTTTTATTGAAAATGGAACATATCGGACGCTATAAATATTTTTCATTATCCTTCGCATAAAATAATTATATCTTTACCCACAGTACACACAAGATATCATCTCATTGAACAATCACTATTACATATATACGTAACACCTCACTGCATTATGTCAAGTTGGAAACCTGAAGAACACCTACCACAAGAAATTAAAGATCTAATAGAAAGATCTACACCAAATTATACTTTGGCATTATTCGATATATTACATAAATTAAAACTACAAAGACGTACAGGATGGATCAATAATGGTATAGAGAATCCAGAATCCATCTCCGATCACATGTATAGAATGAGTATAATGTCATGGATATTAAATAGTCCAGAGATCGATTCAGCACGTTGTATGAAGATTTCTTTAGCTCATGATATGGCCGAATCCATCGTGGGTGACATTACTCCATTTGATGTAAAAATCGATAAAATTGAGAAACATCATAGAGAGTTAACTACAATTGAATATTTGAGTAACGTATTAATTAAACCATATAATAAGGCTGCTGCAGCAGATATTCTGGAAGCATGGCATGAATATGAGGATCAAACTTCAATCGAAGCTAAATTTGTTAAGGATTTGGATAAGTTTGAAATGTTGGTTCAATGTTTTGAATATGAAAGAATGTACAAGGGAAAGAAAGATCTGTCACAATTTTATAGCTGCATTAATGAGATTACCACTGATGAGGTCTCGAAATGGGCACAAGATTTGATGAATGAAAGAACAAGATACTTCAAGTCCATATAAAATTAAATCAGCGCTATACATTAACTGTAACAATTACCATATATCTATTCATTCATATATATATATATATATCATTGTATTCTTTATAGACACTATTTAGTTGAATCTATTCATATCCTTCCTCATAACGACTACATTTTCACGCTGGACACCACTACCGAAGCTACGAAACAAAGCGAGTTGGTATCAAAATTTTAAGAACTATATCCAACAAACACCAACTCAGACAGAGCTAACAAAAGAACAAAAATTAGATATATTAGAAAGGGAATTGAAATAGAATTCATCAATTAATTGAAGTTTAGATTTGAATTATTTTGATTTACTTGTCAGCAGCCAGATAATCTATCTACATTCAATCACACACACCCAGATGAGACCATTCGATAGTGGACATGAAGATTTGATTCATGATGTAGCTTACGATTTCTACGGTAGATTCGTAGCTACATGTTCATCAGATCAACATATTAAAGTATTTAAACTAGACAAAGAAACAACAAAATGGGAACAAAGTGATTCATGGAAAGCACATAACAGTAGTATTGTTTCAGTAGATTGGGCAAGTCCAGAATATGGGCGTATCATTGCTTCCGCATCATACGATAAAACTGTTAAAATATGGGAAGAAAATCCAGATCAAGAAGAAAATTCAGGTCGTCGTTGGAATAAACTTTGTACTTTGAATGATTCAACAGGTTCTTTATACAGCGTTAAATTTGCCCCATCTCATTTGGGTTTAAGATTGGCTTGTATAGGAAATGATGGGATACTAAGAATATATGACGCTTTAGAACCTTCCGATTTAAGATCATGGACTTTAACTACAGAGATTAAAGTATTACAAACTCCTCCTGCTAATAATTTACAATCTGATTTCTGTATCTCATGGTGTCCATCAAGATTCTCCACTGAAAAATTAGCAGTTTGTGTTTTAGATCAAGCTTTAATATATCAAAGACGTAAGGATAACAAGTTCCATATTGTTGGTAAATTATTAGGTCATAAAGGATTAGTAAGAAGTATAAGTTGGGCTCCATCGATTGGTAGATGGTATCAACTAGTTGCCACTGGTTGTAAAGATGGTAAAGTACGTATCTATAAAATTACAGAAAAATTATCCAACTCTGAACGCCAGATAGATTTTTCGAATGATGATTCTATAACTGACGACAAATATACTGATAAACAAGATTTAGAGCCTACTTTAGAGATTGAATTATTGAGTGAACATGATGATCATAAAGCTGAAATATGGTCTGTTTCTTGGAATCTAACTGGTACAATTTTAAGCAGTGCTGGTGAAGATGGTAAAGTTCGTTTATGGAAATCAACTTATTCGAACGAATTCAAGTGCATGTCAGTAATAAATGCCCAACAATAAATATAACAATATAATCGTAAGTATGAAATCTAATAGAAATATTTTAAAATATTTCATTCTGAAATATTAACTATTCACATTTACTAATGAAGTAGTTATCTAAATAAAGTTTATAAAGTTATATTACTGTTTACAAGTTATTTATTTTACATATTTAGGGCTCGACCTTCTGTTTCTTAAGTTCCAAATCTTCCTTTGATTCCCCAACTTCTACGATCTTATCCTCTTCTCTAGATCTCTTTTTCTCTATGGAATCGTCATTACTGTTTATTTCATCGTCATTGTTTGATTTCAACTTTATTTCCACCAAATCTGGTCCTGTTTTTTTTAGATTCTCTTTCGAGTCATTTGTTTTACCAGTTTGTAACTTCTTAGAGGTTGAATCCTTTGTAGTTTTCTTTGTCTTAGTTTTCTTGTCATCAATTTTCTTTCCTTCCTTGACCGGTTGATTAGCCTCTTTTTCCACACACTGCAGTAGTGTATATATTCTTCTACTTAGTTCTAGGGGAGTTCTACTTAAGAAGAAGAAATCAAATTCAAATAATGGACAATTACGTATCTCATCACGAATAACATCATATATGTCAGTTCTTTGGATACCGTATTTAGCAACCGTCATTAAAAGGAACCTATCTTCCTCCTCGGAGAATATTCTTTTGTTGTTTGTGGATGGTGGATAATGCAGCTTAAAGTCAAAGAAAGGATTTGTATAAGTTGCAATCTTACGGATAAGAAGTTCATGTTGGTGGTTTGTATGTTTCAATTTATTTTCATCTTCTTCAATACTCTTGATAAACTTTTCGTATCCCTCAATAGTCTTATAATTGGCCCAGAAGGATTTTGCGTATGCTCGTACTTCCTCTAAAGTTTTTGAAGCTTCCATTTCCAAAGCAATAGCTTGAATTGAATTTCTACCATATTTACCAGATAGAGTTATGAATTTTCTAAAATCGAATTTATTCCAATTACTGAAACCTTCTTGCTCTAATTCACCTTTCAGTTTTTCTTCTTCTTCTGTTAGGGGTTCGGCATCAGTAATTGTTTTCTTTAGCTCCTTTAGTTTTAGTTTCTGTTCCTCTAATGGCAATTCTTCATCATCATTACTCTTAACATCTTCAAGATTTGGAACATACTTCGTCTTTTTGGCAATGTACATTCTTTCCTTTTCGTAGAGTTCCTTCAATTTAGGAGATTGCATTTGATGTGTGCTGAAAACATGTGGCTTTGGCATTCGTGGTTGCAAAACAGTTGGGGCCTTCTTTGTATATAGGATATCTTTGTAATAATTATCAACAGAATAGTTTTCTTTACGTTCACGTTTTCTGGATGTGTTTGTGATTAACCATAATGGATCTATAACTTGTTTCTCAACATTCTGTTTCTTGAAATTCTGCCCATCCCATTCATAAGCAGATTCTTGGTTAACTTTTTGCAAATCGTCTAAACCCAAGGAATCGTATTTTTTGTTCAAAGATTGAGTTTTGTTTTCAGATAATGACAAAATAGCATCTAAATCGACTTCTGGATCTGGATCAATATTGTCTTTAGTACCACTCGTAGTTGGTGTATCGGTCGGGTCAGGCGTACCAGCTGCACTAGGAGTGTTACTATTGCTAGTAAACACATCCGCAGCACCGTGCTGAATCATATTCAACAGGGCATCTTTGGAGTCGTTCTTATTTTCCTTCTTTTTACTCGAGGTAATTCTATTTTGTTGAATAACCAATTTATCCAATCTCAATTTTTGAGTGGCTCTTTCAATAATTTTCTCTTCGACGGAATTATTTGTAACAAATCTAAATACTCTAACTTGCTTCTTTTGACCAATACGATGTGCTCTGTCCATAGCTTGTAAATCAGCCTGTGGATTCCAATCGGAATCGAAAAGAACAACGGTATCAGCAGAGGTTAAATTAATACCTAAACCACCGGCTCTTGTAGTTAATAAAAAGATGAATTTATCAGAATCTGGGGCATTATAGTCATCAATGGCCTTAATTCTATCCTCGTGGTCAGTAGAACCGTCGATTCTACAGTATTTGTAATCTCTAAAGAAGCAGTAATCTTCTAGGATATCCAATAAACGGGACATTTGACTGAAAATCAGTACTCTTGAACCTTGTTCTTTCAATTTTTTCAATAACTTATCCAAGACCTTTAACTTAGCAGAGTTATAAACTAAATGTTCATCCGTGGTATATGGCGGACCAGGCTCGGCACCATCAAACAAATATGGATGATTACAACATTTTCTTAATTGCATAACGATATTCAACAATCTGGTCTTTGATTCAGTTGCATTGGTACCGTTAACCGCATCAATATCCTTCTCCAAAATCTGTCTGTACCATTTCTTCTGCATTGAGGACATACCTACGTAAACATTTAATTCCTGCTTTGGTAGCAGAGACGTTTCAACATCATTCTTAATACGACGTAACAGAAATGGTCTTAAAACAGTATGTAATTGTTTGACAATTTTATCTTGATTGTCATCAGTAGTAGATTCAGAGGAAAACCAACTATCGAAATCTTGGGAACTTGAAAAGATATCAGGTAATAAGAAATTTAATAAAGCCCATAATTCATGTAAATTGTTTTGTAATGGAGTTCCTGTAATTAATAGTCTATTCTTGGATCTGAATTCTCTTAATACTTGAGATAACATAGATTCTTCATTTTTAATTCTATGAGCTTCATCAATTACTAAATATTCCCAATCAAATTTTCTAAAAGTAGCCTTTTCTCTAATAATGATCTCGTAAGATGCAATAATTACATCAAAATCACATTCCATAATTCTATCCTTAATTAAATGAGCTCTCTCCTCTTTGTCACCTTGTAGAACTAACGCATTTACTTCTGGTGTCCACTTTTTAATTTCTCTTAGCCAATTATTTAAGGTTGACTTTGGAGCAATTACTAAGAAGGGACCAGTGATATTCTTAATATAGCGTAAGTAACCCAGGAAAGAAATAGTTTGTAAAGTTTTCCCTAAACCCATTTCATCTGCAAGGATACCTGAAAGACCGTTGTTATGTAAAGAGATTAACCAATTAAGACCTTGGATTTGATACGGTCTCAACTGACCATCAACATAACCAGGAGAGTCTCTAAATTCAAATTGGATATTATCCTCATCATTCTCTTCTTCTTCTTCTTCCTTTAATAATTCAGCATCTTCTTCTCTTTCAGTCTTTCTTTTCCTTTGATTAGTAAAGCCATTTGTCTTGTTTTCGAAGCTATCTAGAATAGCTTTGAAAGTTGGATCCTCTTTAGCCTTGTTCTCAATAAAATGTTTAAATAACGGACTAATAGATAATAATTCCTTTAATCTTTTCTCAGTATTTGTTAAATCCTGCTGTTTCAATGCCTTCTTTTGAGCATCGGTTAAATTATTAATTAAATAATGAATTTTTCTTTCTTCATTGGACATAGATGTAACATTCTCACTATATGGTTTTAACTTTTCAGTATATTCTGCATTCGATTCAGTCATATTGTTGGTAAATGATTGGCTGTAGTCTTCTTAAAATGCTCGTGAATATGAAAGAAACACCAAAACTACAAATATGATCTGATTTAATATATCTTAATAATACTTATTCTATCTGAATTGCGATTTGATACGTTTAAGTTAAATCAAAAATTAAGAATGTGTTTCGAAATGTTTTTCCATTTTTTTTCTTTCGTCTATACAGTTTGGTGTAAGTTTCTTATTTCGTTGTTTCATTTTTGGCGTTGCTTATTTCTTCCCAATGGTGATGGAAAATTAATTACAACTTTCAAGGCAGAGAGACACACACAGATAATTATTGACATATTAAATAAGAAAGAATACATATTTACAAAGTCAAGAGTAGTTGTAAGTGGCAAATATAATGAGACAATTTATCGGTAAATATTTGCGTACATTGTTATATTGAAGTTGATCTAATCTTCCAAAATCGTGTTGTTCAAAATAGTTTTCAGTGACAATGGTATATACTTAGTTCTTGTTCTGATATTAGTATGGTTTAGATATATGACCTGTTGATTCAATCTTTATGAATATAGTAATTCTTTAAAACTTATTTGCTATGAATGACTGAAAAATATTTGTTGACAGCAATGGCGATTTTATTTTTCACAACGCAAAAAAAAGTTGAGAATCATTTACTATGTAAATTATATGAAGAGTGACAGTGACCAACTCATTACAAGTTATCACACACACATATATATATACATTCCAGTAATCACTTCGATAACAAATATCAACATTGAAATCATCATAAGCATCACAGGTATTAAATTATGGGGTGTTTTACAATGACACAACTACAGGAGGATCCATTCCTCATGTATCTACTCTCTACCAAGACCTCAATGAATCTTAACAAAATCAAGGAGACTAAATTATCCTCTGAGGATATTACTAATATTGATAAAGTTCAACAGTTTCAAAGACAGTACGGTGAATTGCTATTTGATACTGAAAGAGCCCAATATGATTCATTGAACCGCATAAGGAAGGAATACAAAGATAAAGAGATGAAATTACGTACAAGAAGATATAGCATAGATTTTGATAATGCCCCAGCTAATATAGAGGCAACCCAAATGGAACGAATAGATTCAATTAAGAGTGTGCATGAGGAAACTGATGCTGATGATGATAGTGTGCAAGCGTTAAGGGAAAGACTTTTAGGTAACAGGCAAACAAGAATGGATCAAGATGAAAACGGTGTTGTTAAATCTGTCGATAGACAAATTGAAGACCAGGACAATATGCAAGATGAATTAGTTGATAATATGAGTAAATTAGTACATAATTTGAAAGAAGGTGCTGTTGCGTTCCAAAACGCTCTAGATGAGGATAAGAAGGTCTTAGGTGCGGCGGAAATTGGTATCCAAGTTGCATCTAGGGGTTTGATGGATGTTACTGGTAAATTAGGCAAATATGACAAGAAGAAACTAGGTTATATGTTCTATATTTTCACATTCTTATTCATGTTTATTGGATTAATACTCACATTCATCATAATCAAATTGTTCCCAGCATTCTAAATTAGAAGACCATCTACGGCCAGACCATGAAATGACATCACTTGAACCAATAAAGTAGTGACTGGTTCAGATCAACCACGTTTCATTCATTGCTAATGGGACTATTGTCGGTTGTTATTATGCACTATAACTACAGAATTGGTTCTCGCTGCCAACACACCGCACCGCGTTGAAAACAACATCGGCTGGTGATCTCGGAAATTTTTCAATTTGGTCGTTTCAAGGATTGAAAAATTTACCACATCGGCATCGTGTGTGTAGTTGTTAATTTTCATGATCCATAGCAAACGTTTCATTTATATATCACAATTATATATATATATATATCATAGTTTAATCTCTTAATTAACTCCAACAGATCATATCAAATACGTATCAAGGAAAATAATGAGTAAAAGAACACATACAAGTGCTAACGATACACCTAAGAAGGTATCCAAAACCCACGCTGCTCACATCATCAATGAAGTCAAGGATTATTCAGCAAGATATATCAGTGCTGAACCACTAGATATCTTTTGTTGGGGTACAGGTTCCATGTGTGAATTAGGTTTAGGCCCATTGGCCAAAAATAAAGAAGTTAAGAGACCAAGATTGAATCCATTCTTACCAAGAGATGAAGCTAAGATTGTTTCATTTGCTGTTGGTGGTATGCATACCATTGCATTGGATTCCAACAATAATATTTGGTCATGGGGTTGTAATGATGTCGGTGCCTTAGGTAGAGATACTAGCGCTGCCAAAGAGAAATTAAAGGATATGGATGCGGATGATTCTAGTGATGATGACGATGGTGATTTGAATGAAATGGAATCTACACCACATAAATTAGATATGAGTGTATTTCCTAAGGATGCTAAGATTGTTCAATTAGCTGCATTAGACAACTTGAGTTGTGCACTATTGGACAATGGTGATGTTTATGCTTGGGGTACTTTCCGTTGTAATGAAGGTATCTTAGGTTTCTATCAGGATCAAATCAAAGTTCAAACAACTCCATGGAAAGTTCCAACTTTCTCTAAATTTGATATTGTTCAAATGGCTGGTGGTAAGGATCACATTTTATTCTTGGATCAAGAAGGTGTTGTGTTTGCTTGGGGTAATGGTCAACAAAATCAATTGGGTCGTAAAATTATGGATAGATTCCGCTTAAAGACTCTAGATCCAAGACCATTTGGTTTAAAACATATTAAATATATCGCAAGTGGTGAAAATCATTGTTTTGCTTTGAATGACAAGGGTAAACTAGTAAGTTGGGGTTTAAATCAATTCGGTCAATGTGGTACTTCTACTACAGTTGAAGATGGTGCACTAGTCACTAAACCAACTAAAGTTATTTTACCTGAAGGTGTTAGTGAAGGTAGTCGAAAGATTAGATCCATTAGTGCTGGTGAACATCATAGTTTGATCTTGTTAGAAGATGGTTCCTTATACAGTTGTGGTCGTTTGGATATGTGTGAAGTTGGTATTGCACATGATAAATTACCATCTGAAACTTATAAGGATGAACATGGTAAGAATAGATCAGTTCCTGTATTTACTAAATTAGATAATGTTCCATTATTTAAGGGAATAGCAGCTGGTTCTCACCATAGTGTTGCTATTTCTCAAAATGGTATTGCTTACAGTTGGGGTTTTGGTGAAACTTATGCAGTTGGTCTTGGTCCAGATGATGAAGATATTGAAATTCCAACAAGAATTAAGAATACAGCTACTAAAAATCATAGAATTGTATTTGCAGGTTGCGGTGGTCAATTCAGTGTTAGTGGTGGTATCCCATTATCTTCCACGGAAAGTGAAGAACGTGCTAAAGAGATGGGCGATGAGGATTGAGCAAATACTCGTGCCTCATCCTCTACTTCTCCTTCTTCTCAAAATAGTAATGTTACATAACTAATAAGTACACAATTTGTAAATTGAAAAATAAATTATACAACAATAAAGGGTGAACTTGTTTGAATAGAATAGAAATCTACCTACTGCCAATTGTACTCCACAACATGTATTTAGATCGACCTCAAATTAGTTAATCATACATATAATATATTTGATTAAATAAATGTATGTCCTTTTCAATTAGGTGAGGGGTAAATAAAACACAAATTTAAAAGAGTCTTACCAAAAAGGAAAGTAAGATACTCCCTAGCTCTCACAAATCTCCGAAATGGTTGCAATATTGATGAGAGAATCTACGTACGGTACACAGTACAGCTCCACATATGGTATTCTATTTACTGGTCGAGAATAAAATGAAACATGGGCATCGCTGCTGTCATTTTTCTGAGATTTGATGGATTAAAGAAACTTTTGTAGAAATTGATATTCCTCGGAACAATATCAGAATATAATTTCGGGATTAAAAAACCCGAGACAAAGCGGTTATGTTTTCAAAGTGTCGATCATTACCTAAAATGATGCTAAGAAATGTTCGAAGATATGTCAAATACACTATAATTTAAAAACTTTAATATTACATCAATTATATCAAACGGAACAGAGAAAAGTTTAAATTAATGTTCTCAAATATTATTAATTTCTTCGAGGATTTGTTATGGGATACCCTTTCCTGCAAGTAATTTGTACTACTATTTCTGTCTAACTGCCTTTCTTTTTTTTCTTTTTGATAGCGCTGATCCTTTTTGTTATTATTGTTATATTTTGAGACAAAAAAATACTGAAAATGATAAGAAGCCATAGTTACAGTAACTAAGAAAGACAGTAACAAGTTGTTATGAAACAAGGAAAACAAAAACAACATTCGAGATTGCGTTTGTTTTAAGGAGGAAAAGTATTATTTGTCCTTAATTTTGTTTTATTTACACCTTTTAGAAGGTGCAATACATTCCTTCTTATAGTTTAAAAGAATACTTTTTTTGCTAGGTAGATGTTTAGTTTAGGAAAATGATTTCTTGAAACAGAAAGCTCATAATTTTGCTGGTTCGTCAATTCAATGGAAGGGAAAGAGATACGACCAAGTACGTACAGGAGTTCACGAATTATATCTTAAATATACATATCATAGGCACAATTGTACTTGTGCTTAAAATAATGAAAATTAGTTTACAGAGGGTATATCCGATATACCATTGGTGATAAGATTTCTAAACTATCAATAATAAAATTGAATACTTATCACAAATTTATTATCGTTATTGATATTAGGCACAAAATGCGATATATTGAAAATCAAACTCTAATTTCGTTAATTCCCTTATCTTGCCTGTGAATTTCATCCATTTGTTTTTTTGATATAATTTGCAGATCATTAAAAAATAAAAATATCTATTAAATTATCGAAATATCTGCCTCCAATTTCGAGAAACATTTCGAGTCTAACCTTGTCTTTATCCTTCTAGAAATTCTTAGAATGTTAATTGAATATCCTTCTTAAAAGAATAAAATATTATTCATTTGGCTAGCCTAATCAAATCGTTTACTAAAATATTTACGTACAAAGTTACAGTTTAGATTGTTCCCCCCCCCCTAAAAGACATACCCGATACATAGCTATAGATGTGTTTGCTGTCATAAAAATTAATTTATCCACTATTTTCTTCCTAAAAGGTAAAAGAAGACAAAAAAAAGAAGGGTGAAAGAATGTCCGAGATAGTGACTGGGGTTAGGTAAACTGTGTTGTAGCAAAGAAACTGACGCACAACTACTACTTAACTTCAGACATCCCTTGTTCCGTGTCAAACAGAAAAACAAAATATATGAGTTATGCTTCGGGCTTTAATATGCTACGAGAAAAAGAAGTTCAAAGCTGTCAATCTTCAAAGGGAATTCTGGAACAAATTGGTTACCATGGTCGCGGTTACGTCAGCCCTTCTGCCGTGGAATTTGAAAATATGAAATTTAAACTTTTCAATGCGTTGATGCGAGATGAATTTAGGTTTTCACAAGTTATTTCATTTAGAAGGCAGTATATTGTCGCACTACTAAAACAATTTCATCCGACGCACAAAGAGTTTTGTCCAGTGAGAACTAACACACATCAATAATATTTGAGGAAGAGCCAAAAACAGAAATGCTGAGACAGACAACGATCTACAGAGCTTCATAATGTCAGTTTATATCAGGGAAAAATATAGTAATTATTTTAAAATTCTTGAATATCACATTATTTTCCTACGCGTACACAGTGAATTCTTCAAAAGAAGACAAGAAAACGATGGTCAATACAACGTCACTCAGAAACGTTAGTAGCAGTAACTACAGTGAGTAAGTGTCAAAATCGTTTTTACGGTATTTATTTTAAAGGATTCAAATTTTCCTGTTCCTCGGCCGTGGATATTATGTAACACTATCAAATTGTGGTTCTTCTGTAGATATTTTTTCCTTGTTTTTTAAGCTTCTCGAAATAGGATGTTCAGAGCTACCTATTATATTTCTTTTTTTCACTATGACATCAACATATAATTTTGAAACGTTACGTTTCCTTCAATATTATCGATTAGGGGGCATGTGAAATAAATAACTGAATTATTTCCATTTATCCGTATTAATCAAGTAATTAAAAAGAAAAATAAGCGAAAGAAGATCTTCGAAATACTATCATGAAGTAATACGTACTGTCATTTTATCGTAATAAAAATGGTAGATTCCTAATAAGTCACACATCTTAAGAATCTTGGTAATATGCATGATTATTGACGGGAAAGATGGGAGCAATTTGCCGTATGCATGTACGTAGGTTATTTCCCTTAAAATATATTTCTTAACCCTCAAACATTATACAATACATACGAAAGTCAATTAATTCCCCATATATTGAATAGAATCCTATTGTTCTTGACTTTTTACTTCTTGAATCGAATGTCATATTGGTAGTATAGTAACGAAATATCCTAAACCCGAAAGGATTACTGATCCCATGACGAAAAAACCACATAAACAATATTGCAACGCCACTTCACTTCATCCCACAACCACTAAATGGAAGTTATTCAATTCCAAGAAACTAGTAAAAACTGTCAAAAATTTTACTTAAACATTCTTACATTTAGAATAATTCGTACTACTTGACATATACAAAATGGAATTACCACTAACAATAGTAGTAATTATAAAAGAATAAGAATTCAAATTGGAGAAAGAATATATATCGTACAAACTTGATATTTGTTTTGCATGACTAGTCATTTACTCATTCTTATTGGAGTTCATATGCGTTATACCAAGAGTAAAATAGAATGACATCTTTATCTCCTCATATCTATTATTACCACGATTTTTTTCATTATTTAATTTTTCCATGGAAGGTTTTTCTCAACGTCAGCGGACAGAAAAATACGGGGGCAAGGGCCCATTCCATGGGTGTTCCCAATGTAGAAGAGAAAAAAAAGAATAGAGGCGAAGTATTAACAATACCGAATGAAATAATTTCCTTTTAAGCCAAGAAATATACATTCCACAAACTGTGAAAACAGCGTAGAAAGTAATTATTTTCAAGCTAAAAGAAGGGTCATCAAATTTGTTAATTCCAGCAGAGCAAACACCGTAGACAAAATGGAAAACGTGCGCTTTTATATTAAAATTTTGAAATTTAGTGATATAATGATTTAACATTTTTGTTAAAAATCTTGCATGACAATGGTTAAAAAAATGTCATCATTTCACTATTTCCACGTAGGAGCACCTATACTTCCGGTAGAATTTCATTTGGAGATGTCGATCGTTCGTTTTAGCACAAGAAAAATATTTCATTTACTTACCCAACAGGCAACCTTGGTAAGTCAATCCGCGGGATGTGAAAGTTTATAATTCTTGAAATTTATTTCTTACCGAATGCAACTCGGAGTGAATGGCTACGGCACTTATTGAAATAATAATGATCCCTCATTCCTCCGTGGTTCTCTGTCATTTTCTGGGTGTCAATCACTATTCTCCTTGTCCACGACACAGAAAAAGCTTATTATGACGATTTATACATTTCTTTCTTAGCCTCCAACAGAAATTGACGGAATATTCTTCGTACGTTGGGTAAGTTATTATTTGTTTTCTGCGATAATTGCTGTCAAACAAGGAGCAAATCTCCGTTATAATTTCCATCAATTTGTTTAGCACAGAGAAATTTAAGAAATTGTTGCGCCTGTCAACTCGCTGGAAAAGAAACGTTTCATGATATTCCCCTCTTTTTGGCACTCTGGGTCCTTCTCTGCCAATCCCTCTCTCTTTCTTCGTAGAAATGAGTTACTAAAAATAATTGTACTGGTGCTGTGCTGTGCTGTGCTGTGCCGTACAACTGCTACGGACGTGCTCTGTCTGTTCTCCAGTTAAACTTCGACTTTTGTCAATAATTCCGAATATGTATCTATTATACTGTCCGCCCAGAGGAAACACCGCAGTAGAAAGTTAATTGTTATTTGGAAATAGATCGCTTGATGTAGTTGCAACAGTCTTCCTCTCATTATTATCGCACGCACAAACAGACAGAATAATAATAATTTAAATCCAGTCATATTCCCATCACTGACATTCTTGTGCATATCGTTCTTTGTAAATACAAATGTATACTGTAATTCCCCCGTCTACATCTTTCCTTTAGTAATAACCTAAAGAAGGACAACTTTAATGAGAAGGTCATCACTTCCGAAGGATATTATTTATAATTTTTTATTAATCTTTTCTTGAGTGTGAGATATACATACAGACAATTTGTAACATGTACGCCCCTCAAACTAGTCCATGGATTTGTTAATTATAATAATAATGTAATTCTCCGTTTGATCTTTTAGTCCCTTTCTGCTATTATTGCATTGATAGAAAAAGAAACAACAGCAAAAATAAGTTAATACTCATCATCAACTTATTATGCTGTAACAAGGAGTGTCTATCGATAATAATAATAAAAAAGTATTTTTTCAAAGATTATATAAACCTTGAGGTATATCAACGTATATCATTTTTTTTAATTTCAAAAGATAATTTATTTTGTAATTCCTTGTTATATTACATTTTTAAATTTTTATACATTTTATATCATACAACCAAAGACAATATAAATTTACATAACAATATGAGTTTCCAAAATAAACAAGTTAAAGTACAATTACCACCAATTAAAAATCTTTTCGATTCATTAGATATCGATGAAATGGAAAAGACTCCACCAATGAGAAATATTAATACAATAGATAATTCAAATTTCTTAATGGATAATTTATCAGCTGCTAAAACATTAAATTCGATTCCAATAACTTTAAATAAAGTTAATCAAGGTCCGTTGTCACCAATTTATAACAATAGTAATTATCAAACGAATAATATTATACCGGTACAACAAATTGCAACAGTATCGTCTTCATCGGCAACTAATTCGCCATTGAATTATAATGAATATTCAAATTATTATAATTATATTAGACATCCAAGTACAACTAGCAGTGTTAATCAACCAAACATGATACCTTATCAAAATCATTATCAATCTCAGAGGTATACTGCAAATATTATTGGGTCTCATCATAATGAAATCCCAAGAACAACTAATACACATATACATAATGGTCCTGTAATGTTAATGCCACCACATTTACAGCAACAACAATATAAGACTGTTGAACCAATGATGAAATCTAAGAAGACGCATAGAATGTCAGGTAAAAGATCAAATTTACCAAAGGAGACAGTCAAGATATTAAATCATTGGTTAGTTAATCATTTAAATAATCCATATCCAGCTCCTGCAGAGAAAAATGAACTTTTAAAACAAACAGGATTAACGAAGATTCAATTATCTAATTGGTTTATTAACGTCAGAAGAAGAAAAGTATTCACAGATAATTTCGATAAAAAATTAGTTAATAATAAATCGAATTCTGTAGAGACATCTCCTTCTCCAACTCATTCCGTATGATAAGTTGATATCATTACTGTATGACCATTTTGCATGTCTTTATTAAGACCATTCTGACATCTCGTCCCCTCACTGGTAATATTTGGACTCTATGGAGTCGTTGTATACTAGATTGTAATCATCATAAACAAAAAAGTATAGTACAAAAGAATTTTCCCATTCTAATTTATATTTAATTATTTAAATAATAAGTAAGAAAAAAAAATATAACAATTATATATTCAGCAATTTAAATCCAATTTAACAAAATATATCCAAATTTAAGTATATTACAAATCTTTCTTTTTTTTTTGTTCTAGCAAATTTTGCCAAGAATATTCATTGTGGAACATAATTATCCTCTTCTTCCGACATTGCTACATTTTCTTCACCTGTTACATTTGAATTTGAATTTGAATTTGAATTTCCTGAATATCTAGATTTACCTGGTATCATTGGTTCTGTTGATTCATTAAAATTATCAAATTGATTTGAGAAACGTCCATTATTTCTACGTCCTCTACCTGAATTTCTAATTTGTCCAAATCTTGGTGCAATACGTTCCGCTAATGGAATAGCAAAACCACCTCTTGCTGCATCATATTCAAATTTTAATTCATCACTAACTTGTCCACCATTTTTACCACGTCCAAACTGTCTACCATCTTCAAAACCGGGGTCTAAATCAATTGAAATATTCTTATCATCTAATTTCGTATCGGATAAATATTTAACTGCATTCAGGGCCTCCTTGGGTTCATTATAAATAATGAAACAAAACCCACATGGTGTAAATTTAAATCTATCTAATCCCATGATAATACGTTTAATCATACCACATTTACTAAATAATTCATAAATCTGTTCCTCACTTGTATAAAAAGATAAATTACCAACATATATCGTTGCAGAGACCAATGATTGACGTAAATCGTTTAAACCGTTAGGATTTCTTCTTGCTTTCCTCAATAGATATGGAGATGGTTTATCTAATCTAGTTACAGAATGGTCCCATTTCAATTCATCAAATTCAGCTAATGTACTACTCATATTGGTAATGCAAAAAAATAGTGTATTGTTGTACAAGCTCTCTGTAATTGAATATAATGCACTACTTACGTGTATACCCGGCTCATTTCTGATAAATATCATATGTTTGTGGTAGTTTGTTACATTACCGAATTGAACCCAGTTTCCTTCTTTGTTGGTAAGTTGGACAAAGAAGAAAAAAAAAATATTTGATACTTTCACAAAGGGATATTAATAACCCTGAGTTTATACCCTAGGGTTGTAATAGGGTATTTGCTAAATGAACAATTATTTTACAGAAAGTGTTATTATATACATTTGTAGAGTCATGAAGACCAGAAAATGGCCTCAAGTAATCATCCCGGGAGTTACGAGATGTCTTTATAGTTTAGGATATTGATGGGGGATTGTGCGAAGGTGTAACAATTAGTGGCTCGATAGGATTTCGATATATTAAGTTGCCAGTTTCTCGGGTACCGTGGATTCAGAAGCTTGCTTTTACAATAGAAAATCAACATTATTTACTGATATCTACATTAGTATCTCATTCCAACCGCTTCTTATACATCTCTTTCTGTCTTAACATATATCTCTTAGAGTTGCATGATTCAATTCCTTTTGTTCGCTGCTGGAAAAATAAACCGAAAATCATAAATACACAACGAATTACAAGAACCCAAAAAATATGAAAACATATAGAATTAATGAGACATTAACACTTCACTACTTTCCTAAATACATATAGAACGCTAGAATTACTATGTCGGAAGAAGAAGAAATAACTAGATGTGTCTGTGGTGAACAAGAGCCAGCTGATGAATCAGGACTATATATTCAATGTGAGCAATGCTCAGTGTGGCAACATGGTTTCTGTGTTGGTATCGTTGAGGATGTCCCTGACAAATACTGGTGTGAACAATGCAAACCTGAATTGCATGATTTATATATTGACGAAGATGGTAGGAAAAGATCGCATTATTTACCTGTACAAGAAGGGACAGCTGATAAGGATACAGATGTTAATGAGAACGATGAGAATGATGGCGATGATACTAAGATTAAAGAAGAGATTATTGTAAACAAACAGGATGCTCATGTTCAAGGAGATGAAAGTTATGAAAATAAAGAAAGTTTCACAGCAGATAATAAATCTTCGGACCATAACGAGGAGACACATAGTTCCCATGGGAATGATGAGGATAACCGTGAGGATGGAGATCATGAGGATGAAGAAGGTAATTTCCATGAGTTAAGTAAAAGAGCAAGTCGCTCCTCTAGGGAAGAACAGCAATATCAAAGAATGTTAGAACAAGCAATTAAAGAGAGCCAAATGGATGTACCAGGTGACAACGTAAAGACAACAACCCCAGCCTTTTCCACAACGGAAGATATTAACCCTATAGAATCAGAGAAACTAGAATCGAAAATAGCAAGCATATCTGAATCCTTGGACGAAAATATGGAAACCACTGAACAAGATTCTCAGACTGATGCAACTGAAGCTGAATCCAATAGATTGAATAAAATGGATGATAATGAAGATGATAAATCAACTTCCTCAAAGGATAAACAAAATCTGATTAAAAAACCAAATAGAGTAGCAAAGAAACCAAGAAGAACGAAAATCAAAAGAAATTTAACAGACGGAAGACGTACTAATTCAAATAACAAAAATAAGGAGAAATCTGTAGACGTAACAGCGACAAACTCTGTGAAACCAAGATTACCTTCACAAAGAACTACAATGAATGAAATGAGAAGAAGAACATCGGCTATCCTAGAATTTATATCGAGAACTCAATGGGATTTAGAAAATGTACAGAAGGAGAGAGCAGATTTAATACGATTTGTTGAAAATGATCAATTTATCGAAAAGATTGATCATATCTTCACTCAAAATAATGAAGCATTGACTATGATGAATGAATTAACTCAAAATTTGTTAAATTGGGAGAAAAATTATTCCAATGAAAATTAATGTAGTGTGTAATATAAATAAATAAATATAAATGGTATGTACTTTCCTCTGAAACTATCTAATGAAAATTCGTCTTTTGTCATAATTTGATCTATAAACTCTATTGGCTTTATATATGTGTATATTTATGGTTTACAATTTGTTGTATTTGAATCTGGTACTCTATAATTAGTAGCTCTACCATCTTCATAGAGGGAATCAACTACGGCATTTAATGTTCCCTTTTCCTTTAATTCCAAATATTTCTTATAAAGAATTAACGCTGTGTATGCATCCTCGATTGAATCATGATTACCCTCTTGGATATTTTGTCCCAATAAGATAAATGCTAAATATCTAAGAGATAAAAATCTTTTACCTTGTAAGAAATATACCGCAGTATCTCTTATCTGTTCCTTAGGTACGTTGATATTAATATGTTTGAAATCATTACTCAAACCGTGACCAACGAAAACACACCCCATTTGCATCAATAACCATACTTTTCTATAAATAATCTCCAAGGTAACAAGCGATTTGTTACTTTTTGTTGGGTCAAGATCACCAGGTTCAATACCACTAAATTTAGTGAGGTAATCTTCAATATGGTTGTTGTTAACAACATAATCATCGATGAATGGTTTACCAAAACCTTCACCATCATCACCTCTAATTATAGAAAGTCTTGCTAATGCTGTTTTCTTAGCTTTAATGATAGTTTTCACACCATTACAGTCAATCTCATTCAATTCGTTATTCAAGATGACAAATTCTGCATCTAAAGCAATAAGAGTACCTGCATGTGGAGCTTCTTCTTTCGTTAACAATGTATATTCTTTCCTATTACTTTCTCTAATACCTACGGCAAAATGATCTCTATATAAAATCTCTTGATCAATGTTATATGTGTCTACTGAAAAGAAAGGCTTCCTTATTTCCTCAGAGTCACAATACACGACAACTTCTATCGTTTTCCAAGGTTGAGCAACATTGAAAGCTTCCTCTTCATCAATTTCGACGACCAAATAATTATTGAATAAGTACCATTTAAAAGAGTTTGTCTTTGAATCAAATACTTTCGAGTATGTTACAAGTCGTGTACTCCCATTAGGATCCGTGATCCTTGCCACATAACCGTTTAATTCATATTTGAAAACAGGTGAAAATTGTTTTAACTCAATGGCACTATTTCTTAGTATTGCACCTTGTGGTGTTACAGTTGCAAAAAATGAATCGCATAACCAATTCTTAACATTTTTTGCTGCCTGCCATTCAGAATTACTTAATAATAATTCAAATGATAATACTGGAGGTAAATTAGTTGCGATTTTTTCTACCTCCGCAATTTCTTTCTTGTTACATTTGTCACAAACACTTTCTATGTGACGTAATCTTTTCAAGGATGAATCAATATATGATAAAATCGTACCAGTTGTGATCTTCCTACGACTAGATTTCATGCCGTTTTGTGCTGGAGACATAATTGTTAAACTTGGGATTACCTCTCTTCTGTTTTCATCGTGTCTACATTTTCTTTTTATCATAACCATTAAATCCAATCCCATACATTGTTGTAAGGCTGTATTATGTTGATTATTTTCGAATTCTTCCTCCTTTAATCTATTTAGCAGGTACCTGTTGAATCTTTGACCTAGACTTCTGGCTAATATATTTCTAGAGTGTGTCTTTACATTTTTCTCGATCATCATACTCTTTGGCGAACTTTCTATTACACCTGCTTCTTCGGCGTCATGTAATGCATTCAGTGCCACTTGGAAGTTGGTTGATCTACATACCTTATTCTTCGATCTACCCATCATGTCATACAAGTAGCCTAATTGTAACAACAATGATACGTTGAAATTCTCATCCTTTAGGCAACCTACAATAAAATTGTAAACTTCTGGAATAAATCTGTATAATTGTATGATAGCGTTTGTGTAAAGGTTATCAATATCGGTATCTAAACCAGCGTACTCAGTCTTATTGAATGAATTGAAATCGAAATTGTCAGAACCAAATTTCCCTGAGGTGAATGGTAATTTGGAATAAGCATTAGGAATGACAGTGTTATCAATAGTCTTATATTCGAGAATTGTTTCTTTATTGATTGGTAAAGTTGCTTTCCTCCTTTCATCCTTTAAACTGATATATTTGAGTTTTTCATTTCTTGCACCTAATTTTTCCTTATCATATTTATGGAAAGGGAATTCTTCTGTTGAAAGATTTAGACCTTTCAAAGTTAGATGTGTCTTGTTATTAATTTGTTTCTCCGATGCCAATGGAAGTGAGTTGGTGTCTATCTTAGGTGGTATAGTACCGTCACTATCGAATACTACTGGAGACCATGCGGATAGTAACCTTTCGTGATAATAAGGTAACCCGATAGTGCTCAATGGAAAATTATAATCATCTACAGGTACCAATGAGGGGAACATTTTATCATCTGGAAAATCTGGATATTCTAATAATTCCTGGGTGTTGGTAAATATTGTTGGTGTATTTACTGTCCTACTCCAAAGACTTGCATGATTATCTATCTCTAATACACCCATGTAGTTACCATTTGGTGATATTTTTAAACTTCTAATTTCTTGACCTGGATGAACATATTGGGTTCTTAATGCAGGATTAGATAGATCAACAAAATCAAATGCACCAGAACATGATCCTACAATCATTACTGTAGGTAGCACTGGATGTAATTCAGCAAAATCTGCGCCACCTGATCCCATTGTAGTCCCCTTTGAGAATGATATTGGAGTCAATTGTTTCATTATTCTTAAGTCATAAACATTTACAAATGGATCTGAAAATGAACTTGTAAATCTTCTTGAGGTACCTGTGGTAATTAATGTGTGACCTCTCACGTCAATCGAAGATATAGTCTCAGAATGTCCGTTAAAGGATCTGATGACTTGATTGGAGTTATGATCTAGTAAATCAATATTCCCAGATCTTTGACCAATCGTAATCAATTTGCTATTCGATTTCATAAATTTAACTTTGTTTGGATAGTAAATTAAATTTGAAACGGCAGCTTTATTTAGATCAATTCCTGTAATCCCCGAACTGGTAATTTCACCCGCACAATATATTTGAGTTTCATTCTCTGGAGAAAGTGTAGTCATTGTTTGTAAGCCATTAAATGTTGAAACATCTGCACTAGTCAAATTAAACAAAGTGACACCTCTTCTATTACTCATATGTAAAGAATCGTCACTTAAAGATAGGACACCGTCTCTCATTGGCAAGATATCATTAACTTTAACATTACCGATATGTGCTTTATAACGAGTATACATTTGAAAATTTGGATTATAGGCGGTCATACAACCGTAAGTGTCACCTGCCCAAATTAAATTAGCTCTATCATCAAATACAAAATTTGTTACTTCTTTTTCTTTGTTATCGTACCTGAGGTATGGTTTCTTTAAATGAACAGCTAAATCGGCTGTATTATTGAATAGATGTTGCCAATTATTCATTTTAATAAATGTAACGATCGTTTAGTTATTCACAGGGCCAATTTTTTTATTCACTTCTATTGTTGTTTGTTTCTTTTTCGTGAGAACACTATATTTACAATTTGTTTTTGTTCTTGCTAGGTTTTTTCTTTTCTCTTCTTGTGACTAGTCAGTTACTTGAGAACCTCCTTTAACGTATTCAATTATCTAAAGCGATTGTCTCTTATTTCTTTCTCTGTGGGGAAGTGTGACTCGTTAGTTCCAATATCTTACGAATCCCTCTAATTTTGTCGACTTATAGGTTCTCTCATTATGAAGCGCTCAAAAAAGAGCGGTACTACGAAGTGACAGATGAGAAGAAATACACCAAGAATATGACAATTATGAACACTTCCGCACGAAATAGTTAAATATGATGTTATATGAGTTCATGTAAACCAAATAAATGAAAATGGAAATAATCTAAAAGGAATTTACTAATTTACTGTTTTTTGTTTATGTTTTATATTAATTGTTTTACAGTCAGGCGTCAAACGCAACATTTTTTATATTTTGTAACAAAAGTAAGCAGAATTTTGTCTTCTGAGGTTGATTTATCTTAACTTGTACTATATAATCACCAATTTTGGGATTACAATGACTTAAATGATTCAAGATTTCGGTGTAGAATACATGGATATACTCTCATAACCAAGATCAGATCATCTCTGACCCAATAGAGAAAGTCGCATCGCTTGGTGTCAGGAAATGATGTTACTTCTTTGGAAACCAATGCAGTTACAGAACACCACAATTAACTATAGGTACGATCACACGAATAGCCAATGGTGCACCCCATGCCAAACACAGACACTTCCATGACGGCTTCCTTTTATACTATATAATACCATCATTGGTTATTTTCTTTCTAATGGCTCTTGTAATAACCGCGTCGCGACATCTGTAAACAATAATAAACAAAGTATATGCGAAATCACAATTTGACATTCACGACTACTACAAAATAAACAACAACAGAGTATATGCAACCATTACTAACTCTAAAGTATCGTAACAGTGGATTAGCTTACATGCACGTATGATGATTGATTCAGAGTCAGCTAAGAAAAGTATACTGAAACAAGGTTTCAGTCAGCCGATAGCTAAGAATACCGAACATACAGAACCTATCATACATGCGTTTTCACAACCCGAAATATCAGATTCAAATAACACTACATCTCAATTAAATGTTAAAATGAATGGCAAAATTGATAGAAGAGTTTCGTTTGCACCAGATGTAACTTTACATAGATTCGATTCGATTTCACAGCAGAAGAAAGATACTTCCATGAATGATGGTTCGGAGCAGATGGATTTTACTCAATCTATAAATAAGAATCAAAAGGAAGTTGGTGACGAATCATTAGATATGACTCAGACGTATAATGGAAATGATAATACGCAAGAAAATGGGGAAGAAGGAGACGTTGGTGAAGAGTCAATGGAATTTACAATGAGACAAGAGCAACTGACTCCCATAATGATACCTATCGAATCTAGAACAGCAACTAAAGAAGAAAGAATCCCTGAAATAAATATCGGAATGAGACCAGTTAACAAAAGAACAGGCACAGATGATAGTAATGTACATCAAAATGATGAAGAGCCAATGGAACTAACTGGGATAGTTTCAATAGAGAATACAAACAGCTCACAAACTAATGACGAAAAAATTGAACTAGTACAGGAATCTCAAGCTATGGAATTAACCCATGTACAGAAAGATATAAATACAATTATTACATCACAACCAATGGAATTCACTCATATTCAGACGCAGAAAGAAAATAGTAAAGTAACGGAATCACAGCCGATGGAGTTTACTCAGGTACAACAGCCTCGTACACATGATAAATTCATCGATTCTCAGCCAATGGAATTAACACAGTTACAAGATATAAGGGATACCACCAAGAAACTTGAATCCAATCAAATGGATTTTACTCAACCGATAGAAAATAATAATACAACCGATACAGCTCCTGTCAAAATGAACAAAACTTCTGTCATAAAGGAACCTCAAACTTCCAAAATCTCAAACTCAACAACAGAACAAAGATTACCACCTCCAAGTAATATTCCTAGAATAATAAGGAAACGTAAAAGATTAGAAGAGCCAATCATGCCTGTAACTTCAGATCCTAGTGAACCTGATATGAAAAAACTTGATTTCGGTAAGCAGGAACCAAATGTCGAAGAAATGGAAAAAATGTCACCAATCCGAGTTCCTGAATATAACGATTATAGCAAAGAAACTGAAAACCAAACATTAGATTATTCGCTAAAATCTTTCATTCAAGAAATTGATGTTGGATTCTTATCCGATCTAAAGATCTTGAAACAAGATGTTAAGCTTGTACGATTCCCTTTGATATCACAAAATGAGGACTCCATCTTCAAAGCACAAAGACTCTATGATGCTTTATATAATGATGTACCCGTTATTCAAATGAATACTTTCATCATTAAAGAACTTTTATCCCTTGGTTCGCAATCTTCTAAATCATTTGAAGATTTAGATCAACACATAAAAGCGTCGGTAAATCCTCCACTGTTATTGCTAGATTACTTTAATTCAGATGAAAGGACTAAACAAAATATGAAGGAGCAATTACAATTAATTAAATATTTTTCAAAGGTAACTGCAAGAAAATCGTTCAGCGAATGGTATTTATCCCAATTGAAGAACTTGAAAAATGTATTAATTGAAAATGAATCCCTTTTAGAACAAGAATATCAACGCATCAAGAATTCCCTTACCGAAATGGAAGCTCTTCATAAGAATACTATCAACATCAAAAAGCTCCTGACGACAGAATTAGAATCTCTTAAGAGCAACTCAGACAAGGATCAAGAAGACGAGTTCAGTTTGAATCAAAGAATACGTTTAATCTCTTTGAAGCAAGAATTGGAGAAAAATAAACTCTCTGTTGAAAAATATTCTGATTTAGTTGAATACGAAAAAAGAATAAATGATGAAATCAAATTAAACGAATCAAAATTAGAAGCTATTCAAAGGAACATTTCTTCAGTCGTGGGACAGAAAGGTGGAATCAATGAAGGAAATCTAGGGGTAGATGACTCCGATCCCTTGTTACAGTTATTACAACAGATCGCAGGTATTGAGATTATTGGCTACGAACTAACTACCCTAAAGATCAGAATACCAGATATCTCGAACAATATTCTTAATGTCAATTTAGGTAAAGATGCTACAGATATCATTACTGTTGACAAATTCACAAATAAGCTACTTCCCTACATTATTAACTATGTGTTGGAAGACAGTGCAACTGACAACAAAACCACTGCAATAGATACCGTATGCAAAATAGTATCTAAATTGAAGGATATGACTAAAGTTTTGAAGGAATTCGAATTCTTAGATCTAATTTTCCTTACAAAAATATCCCATAATAACAATATTCTAATATTCGACTACAATCTTTTACTTAGCGATGAAATTTTACTAGAGATACCTATTGACAGATTTATAGAAGCAATGATATCTCCAGATTGTCAAATAACTTTTACGGCAAAGGTAACCGAGGGTCAATCGATAGAGATATCTGAGATCATAGCTCGCATAACTACCAAGACTCAGAAGATATTACCTTGGTTCAACGAGAGTCGTGTAACGCTTATCAAGAAATAATTCCCGGGCGGTAATCACACTCTTATTTGTAAAATTAATAATAGCATGGTCGAGAAAGTTGAAAACTCTTTTCGATCAAGTATTAATATATAAGCATTCATAGATATCCTTTCTAAACAATTGATTGACGTTTTCTTGATTCTCATAAAACTAGGTCTCTTATTATGATGTTCGTGCATAGGGATAAATTTTCCGTACTAAATTTTCCGGTTTTTTTTAGTGAACTTTGCGCGACGAAATCAACAAAAGTTTCGATTAGTGAAATTTGGGACCTCGAATTGTTCATCTGTAAATTATATCAGGTGAGAAACGAGATGAGAGTGGAAAAGAACAACAGCCTATATCAATTGTCGAAGAAATAAACAGTTTACTATATCTGTAATTAACTCCGTAATATAGGTAACAATATGTTTGGAAGAAATTTAGGAGGTCAGTCGAGTTTTGGACTTCCAGCTGCATCCACACCAACATCCACACCAGCACCTGCAATGAATAATCAATTACCACCAAAGACAGGTGGTCTATTTGGGAACGCAACTATAAATTTTGGAACATCAACACCAAGCCCCTCGGGAACAATTGGGAACCAATTAGGTCAAAATAAACCTCCTGTAGGAGGGATGTTTGGTAACACAACAAACACTACTACTGGCCCAGTAACAACAGCAAACAATAATTTATTTGGGAATTCTGTCACAACGAATGCAGCCCAATCTAATTCGACTGGTGGATTATTTAAATCAACTGCGCCAGCAGCTTCAAATCTAAATAGTGGGAGTCTCTTCGGAAATTCCGCTTCCAACACAACCTCAAATCCTCCAACTACAAGTCTATTTGGGAACTCTAACACAGCGACTACTACAGCGACTACTGGTGGATTATTTGGAAATGCAAATAAACCTGCTCTAGGAGGAGGTTTGTTCGGTAATAACAATACAACAACTCAACCGGCTACACAAGCAGGTTCATTATTTGGAAATTCAAATGCGGCACCCAAGCCAGCGGGAACATCACTATTTGGAAATTCTACAACATCAAATACCCAACCAACAACCACAGGACTTTTCGGAAATAGTGCTACTAACAGTACTGCAACTACAGGAGGTGTATTCGGAAATAAACCACAAGCAGTAACTGGCCTATTTGGTAACTCTATTCCAGCTAATGCCATTGGCTCTGCACCAGCATCGAGTGGAGTCAAATACGATTTATCAAACATGCCAAAGGCAATCACTCCATCAGTACCAAAATTAGATACATCTAGGATGAGATCACACGATAACCGTGCATCATTCTCATCTCAGGTAACAAACCCTGTGAAGAGTCAAGTTTTACCATCGAATATTTTTGGAAAATTAAATACAAGATTGAAATATGTTAAGGAGAAATCAACTAAAGGTATTTTTTCATCATCTTCGAAAGATTGGTCGTATTTACCATATAATAAACAAGATAGTTCTATTGAAGGATATCAAAAAAAAGGTGTCCATGAATCCAAACACTTATTAGCATTAAAATCTGCCGAAGACCAACGTATTAAGAGTCTGCGTGTTCTTAGAATCGATCCTACTAGAAGTGCAGCAAAGAAACTTAAATTACTACCGAACTCTTCTGTAACAACACAAGAAGTTATTCAAACTATTGACAACTTGAAACATAATTCTGATGACGAAAAGACTACTGAAAAAGATTCCAACAATTCTGATCATGATTCAAAGGATAACGACAACACTGACCTATCCAGTAACAATATTGAGGAGAATGAAGAGAATTTAATTTTTAAAGAAATGGAAAGCCAATGTAGTGGATACTGGTGTTCACCATCACCAGAGGAATTAAAAGAACTATCAACTGAACAAATATCTTCTGTTTCAAATTTTATAATTGGTAGAAAAGGATACGGTACAATCTCATTTAATTACGATGTTGATTTAAGTGAATTCGCAAGAGACATCGAAGGTCAATTATTTGGAAAAGTTGTCAATTTCAATTCTACTAGAACAGTAGAAGTATACCCAGACTACAATACGAAACCACCGGTAGGTTATGGTATTAACGTTCCTGCTACAATTTCTATCGAAGGTGTTTATTCCATTGATAAGAAAACTAAGAAACCTCATGTTAATTTTCAAAAATCTTCAGAGATTCAATTACTGATCAGAAGATTAAGAAATATGAAAGATATGGAGTTTATTTCATACAATCCATTTGGTGGCGTCTGGACGTTCAAAGTTAACCACTTCAGTATATGGGGTTTAGTCGATTCTGAAGATGTCGAGATTGACGAAGATGATTTGAAAGAGGAAGAAGAATTAGAGAAAAAAAATCAACAAGATCAATTAATACAGAAAAGAACACTTGCACAATCAAATTTACCCCAAGGGAATCAATCCTTTGAGGGAAACACTCAAAATAACTTACTTGCACTACAAGATCAAAGTTTTGCCAATAGCGGTTTTTATCCGACCGAATTGGAGGATGATCGATTAATTGAAGAGAAAGCATTCGAACCACAAGTAGAGGAGCAGGATATAAAATTAATGGAAGTTGAACCATCTTTGGAAGTAGCGGATAATTGGGTTGACCAATTAAGAGTTGCATCAACGTCTAATAATTCAATTTTCAACAAGAGATTCTCGGAATCTAAAGTGGAAGAAAATCCGATGACATTATTGTTTTCTGATTTTAATGAAAATTTCGAAAAAATGAAAAAGATTACCAAAGAAAGAAGACTTGCTTCTGATTATACATTTACCAAGTTTACCTCAAATTCCAAATTATTAGTCAAGGATATATCCCAAGTATCTGGTGTTAAAATTTCATCTTTAGATTTACCTCTGGACACATATGATTTGATCATGAATGATAATGTACTAAGTATTCATTTGAAATCTGTAGAAATTATAAAAAGACAATCAAATAAATTCCCAATAGTAAGCAACCATTCGTTGAACTTCACAAAAATCTTACCATTAGTTCCACAATCCTCACCTGATTACAAAACATGGCAATTATGTTCGATACTATTTGACAAGATTGAAATTCCGTTACAGATTGATAATCAAACAGTCAAGGATACTTTAACCAAAAAATTAAGATTCGAGTCATTGACAACTTGGATTTTGGAACAAATAAGAAATGAATTAATGGCCAAGATAAAAACTAGTACCGATCCTTTAGATATAATCTTTTACTATTTATTCCTGAATGATAATGTCAATGCTGCCAGGACCGCAATGGGATCTAACAATGCATACCTTTCTGTTATTCTATCGCTATTAGGTTCTAATGATCCTCGTGTTATTAATTTTGCTGCACATCAATTAGAAGCATGGAAATTATCAGGACATCAAATCGAGCCTAAGATTAGAAGAATATACGAAATTATCGGTGAAACTTTCTTCCAATCCACATTATCGGTGAACAAATTATTAGACGAATTTTCATGGTTGGCAGTATTTGGTCTTGGTCTATTTTACGGGAAAATTGATGAAAATTCTTTACAAGAACTAATATCGTCAATCATATCAGCGATCCCACCATCAGAAAACGACCTAAGTTATATTATCCTCCAATTATTCAGTACCCATACATCGATCGAACAATTATTCAAAACTTTGAAAGATGAGAATACTCAACTAGGTACACAATTCTCATGGTATTTTGTTCAAATATTAAAGTACAAAGATTCAATGACTTTTTCTAATGGTTACAGTGATGTTCTAACCTTAGATATGATCGAGGAATTACGAGTACACGACTTTGTTGAACAACAACTATTTGTTTCATGTTTCCTAAATAATGATAGAGTAGCAGAACAACAAATATCAAACATAATTACAAGAAACATTTCAAAGTTCCAAAATGATTCTGGGGTTATCAGTAAATTAGAAATTCCAAAAAGTCTTATCTTTTCTGCATCCGCATTCCTAGATAAATGTAACGGTAATTATTTATCTGCTTTAGACAATTTATTAAACGCCGGTTCTTATAAGGATGCACAAAAGGACATGATGTTATGCGTCGGCCCTAAATTAATTTTAAAGTATAACGTTGGAAATGACATAGAAGTTATAGAAACATTAAAGAGATTTTTAGAAAAATTCCCTAAGGAACAAATAGAAGATTGGGGAAATACTTTGAAAGTTTACGAAGACTTTGCTGATGTCATTTTGAAAAACTCAAAGAATGATCATAAACTCGTTAACATTAAGAACAGTTTGAAACAATTAATGAAATACAACACTCACAAATTGGTACCTGCATGTTGTAATATAATGGAAAAGAAATTAAAGTCTATACAGATTTAGATAGAACTATATAATATACATAAATGTATAGTAACCCCCATTCAGATAATAAAATTAATTGCTCTTTATAAATATTGAGAATGGCAGAATGCTTTCGGATCTCATAACTTTTTAAAAATTTCTATTACGACGAATGGATTTAAAATTATGTAGATATATACATATATAACTTTAAATAAAATAGTTCAATAAGAGTAGGCTTCGTACAGATATGTGATGCACCCTGATATATTCTCAATTTATGTAATAATTATGGTTGACCGTAAGGAAATCAACATTTCTTAGTTTTAGACTATTTCCACCGTAGCAGACCTTCATAGATGCTAGGTTATGTTATACCTTAAATGTCACCTACTGCATCTCTTAAACTCTCGACAACTTCTAAGACAGCGATGGAAGCTGGAGAATCTGGGTACGCGTCTAAGAAACTTTCTCCCTGATCGGAACATTTGCCTATTCTTGGATCTAATGGAACAGAACCTAAAAATCTAATACCTAATTCCTCGCATAAAGCTTTACCACCCCCTGTAGTGGCTTTAAAAATTTGTGATTCATTTTTGCAGCCTGGACAGACAAAACCACTCATATTTTCAACTAGACCAAGGATATTTATACCTGCTTTCTTACAGAAATCAATCTCCTTTCTTACATCTAATAATGCTACTTCTTGTGGAGTAGTGACAATCAAAGCACCATCGATACCTGATTCACCCATAAATTTATTGATGGATATATGTTCATCAGAAGTACCTGGAGGTGTATCAACAATTAAATAATCTAGTTCGTCCCAATCGACATCCTTTAAGAATTTCTTAATTAACCTATTCTTAGTAGCACCTCGCCATATCACGGCTGAGTCATCTTCAGGTAACATAAATTGAATAGACATAGCGGCAAGATTATCAGCAACATAAACAGGCGTCCAACCAGAATTAGATTCATGTACAATTTCGTCAGAACAACCCAACATACGAGGTAAAGATGGACCACAGATATCTAAATCCATAGCACCTACTTGTAAATCATCATCTGCTGATAATGCCCAACTTAACATAGTAGAGAAAGTAGATTTACCAACACCACCTTTACCTGATAAGACAAGCACCTTATGCTTGATACCTGCTAAATTTTCAGTAATTAATGGAATATCTTGATCTGGACCCTTTGGTAAACTTTCACAAATTTCTTTATTGGCACAACCGTCACATGCATCGGCTTTACCAGCCATTTCAGATTCTGGACCTGGGCAATGCTCTGGTTCAGGCTCAGCTAATTCATATTCTGGTGGTAAGATCTTGTCATCCTTTGTCGTAACTGGTGGAAGAACTTCAGCAGCCATTTCTATAATAATGATATTCGGTTAATATAATTAGTTTGTGCCTTCTAAAATATACAGAAGCTCAAGAAACAGACACTATATAACCGAAAAACTGTTTATATTTGTTTAAATATTATATCATAAGCGATGCTTTTAGCAATTAGTAATCACTCATTTATTCAACTCGGTAAAAATTGATTGGTGACATTGTGCACGGTAAACGTCGTAGCTAATATACACCGCCACGACTTAAAGTCACGTGCAATTTAGTCATAAAGTGGTGAACTCTCATAATATTTAAAAGATAGTAAATGAGATACTATATATGTACTTTAGGGCTGATTGGGATATTATATATGCGTAGAAGCCAAATAACAATTATAAAGTTCTTCATCTAGAAAAATTGGAGAAGGAGAGGAGAAAGCAACTTCGCCAGAACTCATGATTATATCCAGGTAACCAACTTTATAAACGTTGCCCATATATTGACTATTAAAATGTTAACAAACTAATTATATATTAGAAAGCTATCATAACACTTAGCTCACAGTACTGTTTAATTTAGGATGGTACTTTACTGGCAGTATCGTAAATTATCAAAATTGAAACGTAACCCTAACTAGGGTATGATCTTCTCAAAATTTGTAAATACATACAGAAATGGGCATTTATAAATGATGGAATTTAAGGAACAGAAGATTGGAACCCTGCGGACTTGACCTGAGATAGAATCTCTATTTCTAATCCGTTTGCACAGAAGATCTGAACAGAAACTCCAAGAAATATTCGAAACCCTTATATGCTAGCGATATTCGTGTTCGACACATGCGTAATATCGAGACAAGAAAGGGGCCAGATTTTTGATGCTTAATTAACAATGCCAGAAAACGAATTTGTGTTTTGTGTCCCATTTAGCAGTTATACAGTTTCAGACAATAATGGAAATGCTGAGGAGGATAAAGGAATTTGTATCTGTAAGGATACTCTAAATAGATATGATGGACAAGATTTAAGTGAAGATAAATTGAATGATATAACAATTGATCAAATTCTTATGAGTGAAGGCTCTATAATATACGAAGCAAAACATTTAAAATTGAATAATATAGAAGTGTTTGTGCCGTTCAGTATTCCAGGAATTAGAAAATTGCATGTATGGTATTCGCTAATTAAACTCGTCACAGCAGGGAAGTTTTCAATAGATAACTTAGACATTATGAAAAAATCTACCTGTTGGAAATTCAATATTCTAGATACGACCGAATGTAATCTGGTGTTACAAGTAGAATCTGGAAATATTATCAAAAAACTGGCACAAATATCATTTTCTGTCATAGAGAATACAGAATTAGATCTATTTGAACTTACACATCACCTTTATACCGGGTTATGTGAAACTAATATAAACTATAATGGATTATTAAAGAAATCTGTAGGACTAGAAAATGAAATATCTACATTGAAATCAGAAAGAGAAATCTTAGATAAAATTTTGGATGAAAGGGACCGAAAAACGAAGGCTGTCATTGTGGAATTACTGAATGAAAAGAAACGGAAGATTCTACAGCTGCAGGAAATTATAGATAAGAATAATCTTGGTGATCTTATTCCAGAAAAAAGGTCAGATTCTGAAGTACTTAACACCCATATTGTGAACGTTGTGAGTGAGTTAAATTCCCCAGGTACAAGAAGAAAAAGAACTAGAGGAGAAATAAATAACGCCGAGACAACATATGGTTCTACTAAAAGAAATCTTAAATTAGAGGACAATAAATTATCACCAATATCGAATAAAGAAATTAAAACTGAAAAGGGCCACCACTTCACACCTGAATTTAATTTCTATGGTATATCGAAAACGATAGATAACAATGAACACAAATTGACAATCACAGCACTCAACGAACCCCTAGTTAAAGTAGAAACCCCGGATACTTATCAAATTCTTGATAGTGAAAGAAATAAAAACAAAGAAAATGAGAAAACTTCTCAAGTTTCCGACAAGGAGTCCAATACAGATGAAACTGATGAGGGAACTGACAATGAAATGAAATCTTTATCTAAAGAGAGATATTCAAAAATAACTAGTGATAATGAAGAGGAGACAGAGAGCAATTCTTCCACTGAAGAAACAGATACAGATATGAATGACAGTTAGAACAGATAAAATGCTTTTAATAAAATTTTTGCTTTTTAAATTAAGGAGAATAAATGGTACTATACAGATTGAACAAATAATTATATAAATGGGACGAAATACTGAGAAATTTACGGAATGTATTAGTTTAATTTTTTGGGACTAATATAATGGTTGACCCCAGTCTAATTCTAACCAGTGCCAAGCGGAGGCATCTGCTTCTGCTTCTGCATCTGCTTCTCTTTTATATAAAGGTTGACCCCAGTCTAATTCTAACCAGTGCCATTTAGCTTCCCTTTTGGTTAACTGCGGCGATTCATTTTCAGCCATAGCTTTACTAGCAATAGTAGTGTTGATAAACAGCAAACCATTACTAGTATCATTATGGAAAGGTAATAAAGCAACATCCTTGTTACCTTCTAAGTCCAAATAACCAATGATAGCCTCAGCTGGAATCTTTGGATTTTCTTGTTGAGTTGATGCGGTAATATTAATTGGTGCGGTAGCAGCAATACTGGTCATAGTCAATAAAGAAACAGCCTTTGAAAATTTCATTTTATTTTAATAAATCTTATTAATTGATAATAGTATTTGATTGAGTTTATTGCTCTTGATGACTTTTCTTTACAACATTACGAATAAAATTATAAAAACTGAATTAACTCTTTATCTTATAATTACTTCTCTTTATATATGTTCGATTGTGATATTTTGAATAGCTCGATTTTGTTTTTATTGCCAATAATATGATGACATCAAGAGCAGTGGTTGTTTCAAGATGACTGTAAATGAATGTGGGAAGTCGCAATGGAACTTGGAACTCTTAGAAATATTCGCATGTTTCATAATTTCTAAATTGAATTAAGCTGAAAGAAGTATCTTTTGTATTTATTTTTTTCTGCTCTATTTCGGTTTTCGCTATGATCAAACAGTTATTGATGGCCGAAATAGGAAACTCTGACATTAATATCGTACTGCGATGCAAATTTTTTTAATTAATTAATACATCCTATAATAATTATGCATAAATGTCTAAAACTGTACGTTTTATGATAATATTATTTTAAAGTTGATAGATTACAGGTTAATTACAATACCTTATTCGGAAACTAATTAGTTGTATTAGTCAAATAATTTTTTTTCCGTTGGCATAATTGCAGTTAGAGGAAATATAAACATGAAGATTCATCCAGAGGTTATACACTAGGCATGAACTGCACATATTACCATTTGAATCTGTTGAGTCTGTATCTGGTGGTCATCTTATAACACAAACTAATATTGCAATTTTATGAATATGCCAATATTTCCAGAAAATGGAACAGTTTATGCTATTCACCATTTGATAATTTAATATATCAAGAGGATTACTATCACTAGTTCAATATGCACGTGTATTTCTTTCTATTGCTATATAACTATTTATGGGATAATTAATGAGAATTATACAATTCACAAAAAATAATTACCTTGAAACATTGACTACATATCCGAAGAATAACTTTCCAATTAAATATAATGCACGATACAGCTCTCCACTCAGATAATACATTCTTTCAAATAGTTCAAATCTTTAGAATGTTGAACCCTCTTTTGGTTGCGGTAATTTTTTATTAATTGCAGTAGCCATTTCTTTTCTTAAATCTAACAGTACAGTTTGCATAGTATAAGATCTTTTCCAATCTCTCAAAGTATGGAAATCTTCAATAATAACATCACCAGTAGTTTGATCAACGCAAGGTAAATTCACTTTAGAGATGAATTTCACTTTTGGAGGTTCATCTGGATAATTTGGACCACATTCAATGGCTAATGAATATATTCTATTTTCATGATTACTGTGTGGAGGACCTAATATAGTACCATTCCAATTTGTCATTGTGTTATCATCTGCATCTGATAGACCATAACTACAGGATTCTGGACCTAGACCTTTTTCACCATTCTCTAACTCTTCTAATAATCTAAAACTTCTTGGACTGTATAGAAGCGAGATTTGCTTGAAATCACATAAACAATAATTGTGATTTATAATTTTTATGTTAGTAAAACATATTCTGATATTGGAATCGTTATTTGCAAGGAAAAGAAACGTATGCTTCGATGTTGTCCTGTCAAGTAATCCATCGATATATCTATGAAATAGCAATGACTATATCATGAACAACTTAGAACACAATATTTCAATGTATATATAACCAGTCGTATTTAATTCATAAAAATAACATACATTTTTGACATCTTCTATTAATAATTTTTGTGTGTTATGATTTCGGTTAGAAATAGACAGAATTTGCAGTACAATTTAAACTGTTCAACTATGACAGTTATCTAAATTAGTCAAATCGATACGTACGTTCATATCCTACGGTTCCTGTTCAAGATCTTGTTTGCCTGTTGCGTAAACGTTAACTAAGGGTAGTCGCATATTGATCCTGTGTAATAATAATAACTTATCTTTTTTTTGGATTGTTCGACAATTCGTTAAAATTTAGTATGTCGTACATAGCGATGAAGTTTTCTAATATCGAATTACTTCTGACTTAATGTTACTGGTTAACAGTAGATATGTTTCTTCTCTGATTTTCAATATATATCTAGTTGCTACGTTTTTTTTAGTCGTTCATGTTGTGTTAAATACAACCGTTTTAATACAATGGTCTTTAATACAGTTTAAAGTCATGGAGATGTGACCTGTCGGGTTCGAACGCGTTTCTAATAAATTAATTTCATGACTTGGGAATGATTCAAATATTTCAGAATTCCATGCACTTTTTATTGTTAAATATTAGATTTCAAGAGCATCCCCTCTTTGAAAGGATTACTGTCGAATTACCTACCGGAAATTACTGCATTGTTTCAAATCTAATAAGATATACTTCACATAATGGATGACGAAAGCGATGTCAGTGGTGGATCATCACCGTTTTTAGATTCTCCAGATGCATTCGTTCAACAACCAGAACATCAATCCCCAGAAGAGAAGCCCCAATCTAAGATGGCAACTGAATTAGATCTACCTGAGGAGAAAAATTTACGGATTACAAAATCAATCGGTGATAAAGATAGACAAGTCTCGTCCTTGGAATACGAGCTACGAACAATTAAAAATGAATATGAACTTGAGAAATTACAATCTCAGAGGAAGTTTAACGAATTACAAATGAAATATAATAAATCCTTAGAAGAATTGGAAATTGCATTAGATGATACAAAATTTGTTCATGATGAAAACAATCAATTAGTAACTGAGTTAAAAAGATTAAAATCTGAAAATCAAATTACTGACACAGATAAGGATTTACGTCTGCAAGATTTAGCAAATATAATTCAGGAGAGAGATGAACAAATAAAAGATTTAAAAATTGAAAATGAATCAAAAGAATCTGATTTACAAGATGAATTGGTAAGTTTAAGGGCAGAGAAAGGCAATGTTGAAGATTTAGTACAGAGATATAACAATGAAATATTAAAACAAGCTAATGATATTAACCACTTATCAAGAACAGTGAAAGAGAAAAATGATGAAATTCTACAATTAAAAAATTCAAAAATAATAAATTCACATCCTAACTATGATACTGAAGAGTTTCAGGAATTATCTACAATGAATAAGCTTTTCAAAGAGCAATCACAATATTGTAAAGAATTAGAAGAGATTAATCTGAAACAAGCCCATGAACTTAAGAAGCATAGAAATGCAGAGGATTCTTCGAACTTCTGGAAGCAAGAAATTCAAAAATTAGAGTTAAAAGTACAACAGTTGGAATCTCTGGAGAAAAATTATGAAGATGCCCAAGTAGAGTTGTTAGGTCTTAAATCTAAACTTACGCAATATAATCTCTTTACCGAAGAATTGAAGGGGAGAGATATGTTTGCTGTTCAACCTCAAGATGTAATCAACGAATTAGAGCTACTGAAAAAAGAAAACTTAGTTCTTATCGATGAGAACTCTAAGTTAAATATAAGCATTAGCAATATGAGAATATTAAATGAAGAATTGGCGTTAGAAAGAACACAGCTACTTAATCTTAATAAAGACTATGAAAACAATATAATAAATTTAAAGAAACTAAATTATGAATTGGATCAACAAAAAATCTTATCTTTCGAAGAATGTAAATTATTGCGTAAACAATTGGAAGATCTAGATAATTTTACATCAAACAGTATGAATAAGAATAATGATAAAGAAGTGCCTACTATGAATAACGAAATGAATGATTTAATTGAAAATTATAAAAACAGGACCGATGAATTAACCGGTGAGTTGAAAAAACTCAACGAACAAATGCTGGCATTACAAGAGGAAGATGAACAGATTGTTAAAAAGAGGAAGATTAAAGATTCAAGCGGAATGACGTATTATTCTCAAAGAATAAATGAATTACAGCTGGAGAATGGTAAACTAAGTCGAGATTTACAAAAATATCAAAACCTTAACAAACTATTGGAAACTAAGCTAATGAAACTAATAAATTTGAAAGAGAAAAAAATTAGAATCGTTGAACTTCGTAATAATCCGTTGGCGAAAGACCAATTCATCAAAAGAAGAAAATTAACATTATTACAAGAGGAAAATAAGGATTTATTGTCCCAATTGCAATCTGAAGAAAATGTACAAACAGTACCTGTTTCTGTTTATGAGTCTTTGAATTTCGACATTAAGCAACAAGAACAGGAAATATTTAAAGCGAATAAAAAATTCGCTAGATTAAAGGAAGTGTTCAACAAAAAATCCTTAGAATTTATAGATGTTGTGAATTCAATATTAGGTTTTAAATTGGAATTTAGACCCGACAATAAAGTTAAAATATACTCTTGTTACAAACCAAATAAATATATGATAGTTGATTTACGAAGAAACACATTAGATTCTAATTTGGAAATTAATAATTGGGATCAATTATTACAAATGTGGATTACTGAAAGAGACTCCATACCATGCTTCTTAGCAACGTTGACATTACAGCTATGGGAAGTGTCTCGGTCTTAAGTGGTAACCACACCTATTTTAACTTATTTCAGTCATGCATATATAAATAAATAAAATATGTAAGCAGTAGCATCTCAGCATTTTTAAGAATATTCAACAATAATTGCATTATCCACCACTGACATTTGTGCTCTCTTTGCATAGATCTTGTTCTTATTTGTTTACCTTACATATTCGGAGAAACACGGGATTTTATAGATGCAGATCAAAAACACTGGAGATATTGATACATAAATGCCAAACGTGTGACAAGCATTAGATGTGAAAAGAAATAAAATTTGATTTGAATTAGTTAAAAAACTAAGTATAATGAACAATCGAGAATGGTCAACGAATCTAAAGACAATAAATATAAAACCTCTCAAGAAGTTATAATTGGAACAGTAATACTGACAAGTATAGTTCTGGGAAGCAAATATGGCTTTACCCGTTACCTGAAACAATACAAAGAGGTTAAAGATATCCCATCCAGTGCTTATAAAAAGCGATGGTTATATGGGAAAGTTACTGCTGTAGGGGACGGTGATAATTTCCGATTCTTCCATACACCAGGTGGAATCCTCGGTGGATGGCATACTGTTAGAACGGTTCCAAGTTTGGAGAGAAACATTACTACTAGCATGCCAAAGAAAGCTCCATCTATCACGAGAAAATCATCTGAATCCCTCCTCGAAAGTCTATTCTCGAAGAGAAATAAAAAAGTAAAAAATCTCTCGAAATTCTATATGAACTTAGAAGTGCCTTATAAAGGTAAGAGAAATTTACCTACAATATCAGTCAGACTATGTGGAATTGATGCACCTGAGAGAGCTCATTTCGGTGGGGAAACACAACCTTTTGGAGACGAAGCATTGAATTGGCTCAGGTACAAAATTTTAGGGAAACGTATCTGGATCAAGCCGCTTTCAATAGATCAATATAATCGATGTGTAGCAAGGGCGGTCTATTGGAGCTGGTTACGCGGATGGAAAGATGTAAGTTTCGAAATGTTAAAGGAGGGATTGGCAACTGTATTTGATGCCAAAACGGGTAGTCAATTCGATGGCAGAGAAAAGGCTTATCGAGTGCAAGAGTTCATATCAAAATCGAAATCAAGAGGTATGTGGGTACAGAGAAAGATAGAAACCCCAGCCGAGTACAAAAGGAGATTGAAATCTTGATCAATTGACACTTTGAGGAATAACTAGGTCACACTTAACATATAAATATTTTATTCATAACTGTATAGAAACAGCATAACATCTTTTTTTTCTCTTTTTTTTTCATAGTTAATATTAGCTATTCTTGTACCTAGAAACTTATTATGGCGTAATTATTTTTCACTCATAAAAGCGCTGCCCCGCGGACAAGCTTGAGGGAATGTCATCTTGGAACATATTTTGATTCAAATGGTGTTTCAGGATAACCACATTTAGAAGTCATACGATAGTCATACAGGGGATTGACGTAAATATTCATCCTTCTTATTTATATTTGTTTTAAATTCTAACATACTAAATTAAGATAAGAAAACCAGGTGATATAAATTTTATAGAATAATGATGGGTTTCTGGACGTCAAAAAGTGGAATTGGCTCCAAATACTCCTATTCCTCATCCCCAACGTTTATTGTGGAACCATGGAATGTATACACGGGTAGATTGAAAAGTAATTCAAGTTCAACAACACCTCGGAAAGTATCTGTATTCATATTCGATAAGAAACAATTTGAAAATTATCTATTAAAGTATAACATTATTAAATCCAGAACATCTTCACATGATAAAAAATTGATTCAAGAAGGTTATGATATACTCAGAAATCAGGTAAGCAACTTAGCAAAATTGAGGCATCCAAATATTCTAACTCTGGTGGAACCCCTAGAAGAGCATAGCAAGAATTTCATTTTCGTTACCGAATATGTGACAGGGTCTCTAGGGACAATCTTTTCATCCGATGATACAGACGAACAAGATTTCTTAAAGGGCCATATAAAGGAAGATATTGTCATCCAGAGAGGTATTTTACAAATTGTTAATGCATTAGATTTTATACATAATAAAGCAAGTTCAGTCCACTTAAGTATTGACCCTAACGCTGTATTAATAAATGAGAATTCTGATTGGAAAGTCTCTGGTTTAGGACACCTATTTAAGTTACCTCAAGGTACTAATACAGCTGATTATTATTTCCCACAGTATGATCCAAGAACACCAAAATTTATGTCTCTAAATCTAGATTATGCCGCACCAGAATTAGTATTTGAAAACACTGTTTCGTGTAAGAATGATTACTTCTCGCTTGGTTTGTTAATGAATTTTCTATATAATGGTAAAAATATTTTACTTAAGACAGAAAATTCCTCTAGTCAATATAAAGATGAATATAAGAGATTAGAAAAGAAGATAAGTTCCATGTCGTGGGATATCGTGTTTAATAAATTACCACCAAAATTAAAACCTTGTATACCAAAATTAATGACAAGAGATATTTATTCTCGTTATGATGATATCACTGAATTTGCTGATAGTGAATTCTTCCACGATCCATTGATAAAGGTGTTAAACTTCTTAGATGGATTACCAACTAAATCTAATGAGGAGAAATATGTATTTTTAGATGGTTTGGTTGATTTATTACCTCAATTTCCGAACTCCATTTTACAAAAGAAGTTTTTACCTGTGTTATTAGAACTTATGAATCTTTTATGTACAGAGAACCCCGTCGATAAAAGATGTATTAACAAAAATTTAGAAATCGTTTTGAAAATTGGTACTACTGTGTCACAGTTATCGTTTGGTGAAAAAATCTTAACAGTAGTGTCAGATGAATCAAATTTCAAGATATTATTAGAAAATGCAGCTGATACTTTGGTTGACAATTTAGAAACATTACAGGACAGAACCAAAAGTCCTGATTTCATCAAAACTATTCTTAATCCACTTTTAACATACACCTTGCGGGATAATATATCAGATAATACGATATCTGTTCAAGAGAAAATTCTATCTAAAATTGATCTGATATTAGATAGTTATGAATTTACTGAGGTGAAAAATTTCCTGTTACCACTTCTATCTAAGTTATTCGTAAAGACGACAAGTTTGACTATCAAAATTGCATGTGTTGGTTGTTTCTACACTATGGTAGATAAATCCTCAATCGATAAGTTTACATGTCAAGAAGATATATTACCTTTATTCAAGACTATGAAGACGAGAGATGCTAGAATACTGGTGAAATCGTTAGAATTATTTGAGATTGTACCGAAATTAATTACAGATGATGAAACATTAGTTGATCAATTGTTACCATTACTATGGAATTACTCAATGTCATCGACGTTAGGTAAGACAGATTATATGAAATTTGTTAAAATTATAAATAAATTGAGCAGTGATATTCAAAAGGATCATGTTGCCAAGCTGACTGATGCGCCATCGATAAGTAGTATGGACAGTTCTAAAGGATTTACCAAAATTATTCAAGAAAATGAAACGCAAAAACGTGAGGATCCAGATCAAGTGGCCAGTAGAAATGTGACTGCTCCAGTAATGAATCCTAAGAAGAAGTTATCTTCTACCGCAATTGAGACCCCATCAAGTAACTCTAATAGGTTTGATTCAATTAGTTCTTCTCAATATGGAGTTATTACCCAGTCCAAAAATAGATATGGATCGAGTAGATCTACCTCTGCAAATGGTCCTCAAAGTACTTTGTCATTTAACCATCAGGTACCTTCGACAAAAATACCTGCTGACCAAGCATCTGCGGTAAGAACAGTTAATCATTCTGCAGCTAGAAATAGTTTCCACGATAATGATGATAATGACGATGATTTCGATAGCTTTGTTTCATCAGTGCATAATTTAAGTACTCCAAATAATACGATTCCGCCTCCTAAAACAACTACGACTAGTTCACTGCCACCAGGTTTCTCTTCATCTTTGTTAACTCCTAACAAAAAAGATACACCTGCACTAACAATGACTGCGTCAACCAACACATCTGGCTCCCTCATATGATAGCGTTGAACAATATCATTTTGAAAACAGGGCTTATCGTCGCAGATATATGAAGTTTTCGAAACAATTCATAGTTTTGCCAAGACTTTTTTTATCTTTCAGCTCTAATCATCGAAGAGTACGAAGGTTGCCGATACTCAGAACTGTGCGCAGGACTGACATGCCGAAATAATTGACATTTTTTTCAATTTTTCCTTTTTTCGTAATCATATAAGATGGGATAATTTTTCAGTTATATAAAACTCAGATCATGGGTGGATAATATATATAAAAGTCTTTAAAAGTAATTGTTTCAGAAGTACCGATTAAATTCCATAGCGAGATGTTTTCTAACAAGAGAACTTCATTAGTGGTGTTTATACTTACATTTGTTGTTGCGTTCACAATTATCAGTTCTGCATATATCAGTTATAACGATGTATTTGTAATAGGTAAATTTTACAAATATACGCAACAGTCGAACCAAAATGCGTTGGATGGGAAGAAGATACGTTGGGATACGTATAGAGAATTGCTGAGGCCGATAGATATCATTAATAGTACTACGTTATTCAATTCCATATATGCTGCATTGCGACAAGCGAGTTCAGATATACATCCAATTGGTCTTTCATATTTCCCAGCTATGATACCTGAGGGAACACTGATGTATCATTCTGGTAAAGCTGATATACCTACAGGATTAGAATGGTTGGCTATGGATCATGAATTTAGTTATAATTTTGCAATGCATGGTCAGAAGTATGGTAGAAATGCGAGTAATTTTAAATTTCATGGGCCTCCAGGAGATGATGAGAAGAAATCAGAAGCAGAATATCGGGGTTCCCCTTCTCCTTCTGGTCGTCCAAAGGGGTTCTCATTTGATAGAAGTCATTTTCTAACTTTCAGAGCCACAAGAGATTTAAACAAACTATTATATCTCGATGGTGCCTCTGCTGCAAAGACCGAATCTGGTGAAATGGATACACAGAAGCTTTTGTCGGATGTCATTGAATATAAAATGAATAATACCGAGGGAGATGATAGTAAAGTTACTGGTTCAAAGAATATTATGAAAGAGAGATTGTATGCCCAACGAATATGTGATTGGGGGAAATCATTTGGACTAGATGGATATGTGAGAGTTGAATTGGGCTTTGAAGTCGTACTGTGCGATTTTCTGAATGGTGGTACTGAACTTGTATCAAATATTACATTGCCCGATATCAGTGAGGTATTAGGTCTGCCAAAACCAACTAATGTTACTACGGAAAATGGCTGGCCATTGAACGACGAAGGTAAATTAATCGAAGATCAATTAACTAATGAACAAAGAAAAATAATGGATCAGGAAGATTACTGGCAAAGTATCCTAGATGAGTACTCTTCGATGCAAGGATTTGATCAAATTAGAGCCGGTAATGTTCATAATTCGGGAGATCTGAGAATAAATTTGGATTATAGACATTTAGTGACTGGTGTTAACCGCACAATAGGTGATATTAATCCAAATAATAGGAGATTGTTGAATGACGAATTTACATTCGAACAACAATTACAATTAGTCGAAGATCTTGAAAGATCCTTACAGTCTGGTGGTTTTAATCCATATCAATCAAACAATTGGCAACAAATTATAGACGAAATTGTAGATAAATTTTCACCAATGATCAAAGTAATGGACAATATACTTAATAGTGATGATAATGATTTAACATTGAGTCAGATCGCTCTTAAGACTACAAGATATACAGTAAATTTTGTCAACAGGTTTACGGGTAAAGAAAATACAATTATAATGGACGATGAGCATGTTGAATTTGGATTTGGTAGACAATTTGCTGTCTATCAGTATACAAGACCAGAGATCGACCTAGCAACTGATTCGGATTTCTTAATTTGGTCATCCGTTGTAAACGTCGTCACAGAAGTTGTAGATGTATTATATGATATTAACGATTTATTAATGCCAATTGTTACATATGACCTCGGATTACAAGACACCTCTGAAACAGAAATCGATGCCCAGGAATCAGTCACAAAAGCAGGTGAAAAAATCACAAGATTAATCTCTATTCTGAACTGGATCACGCTAGATTATAAATGTAATCGAAAATGTGAATGGGATGAAGTATGCTACACTCCATCATGGGGTCCATCCCCATTAAGCTGGGTCAAACCGGATGATAACAACACAACTGCGGTCGGTATGCATTTTGACAACAGTATAGGTCGTATGGTCATAAACAAGGAATTACAATGTATAAATGCCGATTTCCTACTTGAATATAGGAAGGGATTCTGAAATATATAATCAATATAAGACATGAGATATGTAATTAATTGATCATAGCGACCTGCAATTAGATGAGAGTCTTCGAGAAGCTCTTTCTAAAGTAAGTTCCGCCCGGGGTCACTCGCCTTCTGCCAGTAGCAGCACCAGCAGCACCAGCAGCAGTACACGGGGCCGAGCGGGACAAGATATTTCCTTCTAAGTTAACATCTTCATAAACAAGACACATTCCAATTAATAAGGGTGTGGTATTTCATGCAGCAGGATAAGACCAGATATAAAGCAGAACTAGGAAATCAGTCGAGAATTTTATACCAGATAAAACTATTATAACTAATCCCCGAGAATGAATGTCAGTTTTGAGACCAAAGAGGTCAATATTAACGGAAATCGCCACTATATCCTATTACAAGCCAACGATGAAGAACCAAGTGCATTAGTTGCATTGAGTAATGTTTTATTATTATCCCCTAGTTTATCAAATTTTGCAAGAAATTTAATCCAATTGGTTGGTAGCAGGCGTTCCGTAGCAATGTATGAGTTAGTAGAAACTCTGGCCAATATCGGTATTCAAAATCCAAATGGTATCAACACTAACATTAATCAATTACTACAAATTTTACCACAATTACAAAATGGTCTGATGGTTAACCCAGAATTCAACGGTTCATTTGAGGATAGTGTTGAAATTTCAATCTTTAGATTATATAGTGTGGGTATCGTTCATGGTTGGATCTTTGACGGTAGAGGTGATCCAAGGGCCTCTGAACATGTATCTAAATATTCGTACCAGGAAGCACAAAGGGTAATTGTACAATCTTATGATTTGAAGGATTTGGCACAACAACAACAATTGACTTCGGATCAAGAAGCTATTGTTGAAGATGCTTCCTATTTGAAATCCTTCTTGGCTAGATCTGCTACTCAATTCACTGAATATGGGTTAGAACATTTAAAACAATTACTGGTTGAAAGATCGTATGCTGTATTATATAGGAATGAACATTTCTACACTTTATACAAGAGTAATGGTGAATTGTATACTTTAGTAACTGATCGTGCTTATAAATCTAATTCAGAGGTTGTATGGAAATCCTTAAAATCAGTTAATGGAAGTCAAGATACTTATCAAACTGGTACATTTATTGCAGTAAATCCAAATGATTTAACTCAGAATGTTCCGAACTCTAATTTGGCTAATGAAAATTCTAGAGTATCTAATCCATTTGGTGATGAACAACATCCAAATGATGGTGCTACATACAATGGCAATATGACCCATTTACCACAACAGACTACAAATGCAACACAGGAACAAGTGGAAGATGACGAGGAACTGGCCAGAATGTTACAAGAAGAGGAAGACAGAGTGGCAGCAGATCGTTTACAAGGTATAGCTTTGATGCAAGCAAATCAACAACAGAAACAGCAAAAACAGCAGCAAAAGAAATCAAAGAGAAAGAGCTTCTTCCTAGGTGGTGGTAAGAAGAAAGGTAATGAACAAAGAGGTAATAACAACAGTACAACTGCTACAGCTACAAATGCGGTCCAATCACTGGCAGCTGCCGAGAAGAAGAACCACAAGAGAAAGAAAAGTTGTATCATTATGTAGTGTGAGATCAGTACTTCGCAAACACCCATCCCTGTTCTTTTCCCAAACGACTCAAAAACCTCCTAATGTAACCAAAAACAATAGATATATGTAGCGAATCCTTTATTTATATATAACTATCAAATATCGATTCAATAGTACAATATAATAACTAAGAAACGATGATAACTGTCTCTATCCAATGGTAGTTGCGATGACTCTTTTTGCTGGCGGACCTGTAACGCTGTGACAATGAAATTCCCCAAACGGAACGGCAAAGTGAACCGTTGAAACGGCAAGTGAGTGACAGTGCCCCGTTCAACGAACCACAACCAAAGAGGGGAGACACGGTGAACGATGACTTGGTCAAGAAGTATTCAGGGACTCCTCTTAACGGGTCAATCTAGTTTCATTTTGTACAATTGTTGAAAGTTATCAATTACAAATATATTACAAAGGAAAGTTTGGTATTTAGGTTGTATTAGTTCCCGTCCGAAATCTGCACAAACATATAAAGCTCTAACTCACAAAGACGTAAAGCTCCAACTCACAAATATATAAACAAAATTTTAATGTCTCAACCAGTTCAACGTGCCGCTACACGTTCATTAATACAGAAATATGTTAACAAGGAAACTTTGAAATACGTATTCACTACCCATTTCTGGGGTCCCGTTTCAAATTTTGGTATTCCAATTGCTGCTATCTATGACTTGAAGAAGGATCCAACATTAATATCGGGTCCAATGACATTTGCATTAATTGCTTATTCAGGTGTCTTCATGAAATATGCATTGGCTGTCTCCCCTAAGAATTTCTTATTGTTTGGTTGTCATTTGACTAATGAAATTGCACAATTGGGACAAGGTTATAGATACGTAAACTATACATATTTCACATCAGATGAAGAAAAAGCACAAATTGCTTCTAAATACGAACAACAAGCAATTGATGCTGCTGCTGCTAATGCTGCTGCCACTACAGTGGTTTCAAGTACAAAATCTGATTGATTTTGAATGTATGTCATATAAATATCATTTTTTCCGTGTACATCAGTCATTAGACTCATTTCTTTATCATTTGTAATATTATATATATTATAAATAGGTTTCTTCAACCTAATAATTCATTCAATATTCTTTAAAGAACAAACTGCTATACTTTTTATGTCTTAATGTTTGTTCTATCAAGTCTGCTTTATTTAATGTGTTTTCATACGTAATGAAACGGCAAGAAAAGGAACAAGGCAAAAAGTTGACATTTATAAAATGGAACAGTAGACTAACAAAAGAGAACTCGTTCGTCGGGACTATGTTAATTCATTTACATTATCAGTAGATAAAAGCGTTCTCGTATGCACCTCTCCAAATACAAATAATTGCTGTACATTAATTTACGATGAATGACGACGATACCCGGGATACAGAAACAAGTAGACCTCAAACACCAAGCATAAATTCACAGTCGTACGCTATACCGAGAACCTATAGTGATAATGAATCAATGACCAGAGGATCCAATGCGGAGGATACGACGTCGAGTAGTAGTGACGATGATGATGATGATGATGATGATTTTAATGAGACTAATAGTGAATCGATTACACCGATGGATTCTCAATCATTTGAAGCCTTAAATAGTGTGATAACTGATGAATTTAATGAAAATAGTACAGATGAGTTTCTACATGAGACTTTATCTTTAACGAAAAAGATAACAGTAATAGATAACTGCAATGATACTCCTCCTGCAATGATAGATATATCAAAACAAATTTTTGATTCATTATGTCATGCCATTGAGGATATTGATTTCTCAGAGACCCTTGCGTTACAAACGAGGATATCAGGTACAATAAATTTCAAAAGTTTAGAACTAAAAGATTTAATGGATAAGACACAAGAAAGATTGCAAGCGTTGAAACGAAGGTATGAAACTGGTGTAGTTGTATCAAATAAATTAAAAGAAAACTTGGATTATTCAAGAAGGAAAATCGATGAAATTAATAGTATATTAGGGACAGAATATCCTATTGAGTTCAATGAGGCAAGAGATAAAATTTTAGAGAGAAATTTTGAAGATAATGATTAAATCTTACCTCTGACTAGTTTGCAAAACAACACAATAAATGCAAGACTAAAAACGTTTTCGTATATGTTTATTCCTTTTAAATTTTCTATATAGATTATGTTACATAAAGGTTTGTGTCGTAGTAAAATAAATACATATTAATATTTCATTGCATTTAATCAAAAGTGATCTTTTTTGGTTTCTTACTCATATCAACATCCTTGTAGAAAGCACCGTAAGCACCGTGTTCCTTCTTCTTAGTATGAGTACCGAATTTAATTAAATCTTCCGGGACAGGTTGATTAGCACCATTTAGAACATTAACTAAACCACCAGCAAGATGTTTTTCAATATCGGTGAATAAAGTATGAGCAGTACCAGTTTGACCAGCTCTACCAGTTCTACCAATTCTATGGACATAATCCTCAACAGTTAATGGGAATGTTAGGTTAATAACAGTCTTGACATTTGGAATATCTAAACCTCTAGCAGCAACATCAGTAGCTAATAATAAGTTTGATTTACCAGCCTTGAATTCGTTTAATGCCTGAGTTCTTTGTTGTTGTGTTAAATCACCATGAATTGCAGAGACTTTATAACCATTATATTGTAGACTTCTTTCGACACGAGCAGCCTCCTTCTTATATAGACAAAAGATCAATACCTTATCGTTCTTCTTTGGACCAGAATGGTATTTTTTTAATAATTCTAACAATTTTCTATCCTTACCACGTTGATCAATAACTTCGACAATTTGAGTAATCCTCTTGTTAGCAGTTAATTCATCTCTGTTACCGATGGAAACCTTGACGGGTTTGTTCATGAAAGTGGAAGCTAATTCACGAACTTCCTTTGGCCAAGTAGCTGTGAACATCAGAGTCTGTCTTTCCTTATGGTTAGTTTCACCGATAATTCTCTTAATATCATCTTCGAAACCCTTTTCTAACATTCTATCAGCTTCATCTAAAACTAAATAGTTAACATTTGAAAGATCCACGGAACCCTCTTGTAATAAATCAAGTAATCTACCTGGAGTAGCAACGACAATATCGGACTTCTTCAATTGTCTTCTTTGATCATCCTTTGGAACACCACCATATACACAACAACATTCTAGACCGAGTTTGTCAGTCAGGATAATTAAGTTGTCGTAAATTTGAGAAGCCAATTCTCTGGTTGGAGAGATAGCTAAAACTTTAATACCGCCAAATTGTTTCTTCTTATCATCCTGAACCAATGCGTTAACAGCTGGAACACCGAAGGCAAATGTCTTACCGGAACCAGTTTCTGCGACACCAATAACATCTCTACCAGATAATAGATATGGCCATGATGCAGCTTGAATTGGAGTTGGCTTTGGGAACTTGGCAATTTCATTTTGGATCTCCTTGTTTAACGAAACATGAGAAAAGGATAATAATGGACGTAAGTTTAACTTAGCTGGATCTTCAATAACGACTTCATTTTCCTTTAAGAATTCATCGACTTCAGATTGTGGAACTTCAGTTAAAGCTTTGTTTTGAACGTAACCGGAACCGTTAATAGGAGTTTCAACTTCAGCAGTAGTTTCAACGGTGGTTTCCTTAGATTCTTCGTCATCTGTCTTGGATTCCTTCTTGTGTTTCTTTTCTTTCTTATCCTTCTTATCCTTTTTGTGTTTCTTTTCCTTCTTGTCCTTCTTATGGTGCTTCTTCTTGTGGTCAGAGACTTCGGAATTGTCTACCTTTCTCTTTCTATCTTTGATTTCGTCTTTACTCATGGTGTTAGCTGTTTCGGTATATTACTTATCTTAGGCAGTAACTAGTATTAATAAGAGTATATATATATATATTACCTTATAAATATGTGTAGTCCTAACTTATATGTATGTATGTTATTACATAACTGTGCAAGCCCGATGAGCATCTGTCGCTTTGAAAATTTTTCAAAGAAAAGAAGTGAAAAAGTGAAAAAAAAAAGAAACAACCGATGATCATGTAATAAAAACGCTAATATACAACCAAGTTTGCAATACTACAAGGAAAAGCGTATCAGTGCGACAACTTGTCGGAAGGTTAAACAAAGATATTTAAAAAAGGAGGTTAAATTTAATGATTTTTAAATGTAATATTATACAGAATATGAAATGCTACATAAGCAAAACTAAATTAGTTAGACCTTTCTTTTTTTTAAAACTTCATTGAATTCATCAACTCAGAAAAAAAAGTTAAAAATGAGAAATGAACGAATTATAAAAAAATTCAAACTTGTTAAAACTAGAGACTATACATATATAAAAAATTGGTAATTGAAATTATTCAAAATTTTTAATACGTTTAGTTCATGGACTTAATCAACTTGTTGATGAATTCTTCACGGTTACCGAAAGAACCACCTTGGATGAAGTGCTTGAACTTTCTTGGAACACCCCAACCACCGGATGGGTTAGATAGCTTGAATGGCCATAGGAAGTTGTTAGCTTGCTTGAAGTGTGGACCAACAGTGACAATTTCGTGGATTAAATCATCAATGGATAAGATACCGTACTTACCTAAGTTGGCTTCAATGATAGCGTTATCGGATAGAGCAACTCTTTGCTTGTTGACCTTACCGTAACCTCTCTTGTATAGAAGTTGTCTAACAGTAGAGTAAGATGGGTAACCGTAAGCAACGTATGGTTCAATCAACTTTAGTAATTCAACAGTAGCCTTGGTGACCTTAACGAAAGTACCAGAGTTAATTTGGTTCAATCTTAGAAGTTGTAGAACCTTTCTTGGCTTAGGTGGGATCTTGTTGATACCCTTGATTCTAACGACGAAAACTAACTTGTGTTCAGCTTCAACGTAGAAGGAACCAGCAGCCTTAGCATCACGCTTAGCTTGGATGACAGCTCTTTCAGCAGTTTCGTACTCCTTTTGGTAAGCAGCATTTCTTTGTAGAATGATAGCTCTCTTTTCCTTGTTAGCCTAAAATGAAAAATAATATAATCCTTTTGTTCCTTCAACACAAATAAGTGAAGAAAAAAATAAAATCATATATAATAGTTGTTAGTATTAATGGTTCTGGGAATTGGGAAATGAAGCGATTATAGAAATGTCAACATCAGGAATAAATTCCTTAATTTTTCATCGTTTTGTCACTGTTATAAAGGGTATTCTGTTATATTAGATATCAGGCGAAAGATGGTGATTTTACGACAGCATCGCCACGAGGGCTAGTCGAAAGTGTAATGGGTACAAAAGTTCTTCATCATTTACAAAATATAACAGATTGTTAACAGTGACTAATAACATGGCTAATAAAGAACAATATCTGAATTAATTACCTGTGAACTCACAGATAAAGTTAACAAATTTTTAAATCGAAGTCATTAAATTGAATTGAAATAATTTTAAACATACGGCCTTACGGGCAACTCTTTCGGCAGCGACTTGTTCAGCAGTCTTTTGGTTAGCCTTAGTCTTCTTGACTTGGGATTCTGGGGTTAGGATCTTTCTGTTTGAAATAAAAAAAATGTAAAATGATACATAATAAAATTTGTTAGAAAAAAGTTCAATAACACATGTATAGATAACTTAAGAAGTTACATCGAAGTGAAGCCACCACATTTCATTCGACGAAAGGGAGTAATGACAGAGACAACCAGGAAGAACTATTTTCATTGAACTTTAAAATTTAACGGTGTAAAAGTTAAGAGAGAAGAAAATTCTTAAAAATATTCTAACATGAGAAGTCTATGACCAAATTTAAATGGTAATCCCCTACTGATCATTTCTAGAAGCAGTCGTAAAACTTGAACTTACTAGATAAAGATAAACAATTGAAATACTGAAGGTCAACCTCTAGTATTCAATGTAACTTAATAAAACTTAGTTATAGTAAAACATACTGAGCAGCCATTGTGATAATAATTTGCTTAGTTGGTTTGTATTAAGAGTTAAATGAAGAAAAGGTGAATAAAAGAGTAACACTTAAATAATTGTTATGATAGAAATAGAGAGATGCCATCGTATTTATATGTAATTGAACCTGCACATTTTACGAATGCCATTTCCATTTCCTCACTGGATGGAGGAAAAATTAGTACGATATTCCACATTCGGAAAATTGAGAAAAACTTTCGCTGTGCGTTCGAACAATTTTTCAAAAGATAAAAAAAAATGTTTAGGGCTTCAGTGTTCGGACAATACGAAGAGAAAAGTAAAACATTTGAAGAAAAATTGTAGAAAGACAAGAAGAAAATGTAAAACGGTGTAAGGGTGTTACAGTCTAAAATTTAAGAATATACCAATATTACCATTCTAAACATTTCAAATTGATCGATTGACGTTAGATATAAGTCTACTGGTACAGTTAAACAATATATTATCAAGAAATAGGAACAAGATGCACATATATATAAATTAATAAATTCAACAATTATAAGATAAATCAGCCCCGAAAGATGGTGTAATTTAGTAAACAGCATTGCAAACAAAGTTGCTAGTCACTCTTAGTATGTCGTAATGACATATATCATCACTAAATTATAATTGTTTCATTTAAATATATGTATATAAAGAAAATGTCTTAATTATACGTTTTAATCTTTCAATGTTACGAATAATTAGGTGTCCTCACCCGACATTTAAACGGATATCTATTCCTGATTACTCTATACGTAGAATGTTCTCATGAATAAGGTAGTCCTTCTTTAATATGTGTTTCCTTCATATTGAGAAGGATATCAATTTTAAAAGAACATCTGAAAATAAAACATAATTTAATTCCGTAACTAAATTTTCAGCCTGCTGTTTATATACTGCTGAAATGAAATTTGAAAAAAATGCGAGGAAGAAAAAAATTCCCATGTCGAATTCATTTTTGTTATGGTTCTCGGCTGTTTTCCTTGTCGGGTACGCTCGCAGTAAGTTACAGCAAAGTGTTACAGGAAAATGACAAATTTTGAGACAGGGCTTCTTGTTATCATTGCACCATTTACCATAAAAGAATATTAACCGATGTCACAATTTAATTATTAAATACGGGGCGACTGTACAGACAAAGGATATATTCCCTGTTTGATTTATATATATAGATTTGATAGAAATCGTCGTTTCTAACAGGTTGAGCATTTGTTTTAGTAATATTTTGATTCATTGTTACTTATTTTATTA
>JAXQGP010000025.1:0-70564 GCA_037040125.1 Kazachstania sp. M6911
TATCTATTTATATATTGAATAATTGCCTGTTGATACATTTTGTTGCTGTTATTATTATTGCCTTTCATTGTATTGACAGATTCAAATAATATTATTGTTCCAAATGGATTGAAGTATTCTTGAATCTCTTCTAAACTAATATAGGGTGAGATCTTGGTCACGTATAACGTACTATTATTTGGATCTGTCATATGGTTTAATTTAGGTATTTGTTGCACTGGTAACATAAATAAGGAAAATCTATTTTTATTACTATGTATACTACTACCTTCCTTTCTGGTTACACTTCGTTCATTATCAATTGTACCTCTCTGTTGTGATGATGATGACGATGCTGATTGTCCTGTAGATCCAATTTTGATAGCTCTTCCATTCAAGTATGTACCTTGTAATTCAGCCATTGATCTTTTTTGACTTTCAATATTACTAAAATTAACAAAACCATAACCCTTCGAAACACCTGTCATTCTATCAACCATTACTTTTACACTCTCTATATTTAATGGGTATTTGTTATTAAATAATTCATATAATTGAGAATCTGTTACATTTGGTGCCAAATCACCAACAAAAATTGAATATTTCGTTGAATTATCCGCTCCATGATGACGACTGCCACTATTGCCCCAATTCAATTTTAATCTTCTTTGAGGGTGATTGGGTATACTCATCCCATTTTTCATTAATGCATTTGAGGCCTGTTCATGTGTATTAAATTCAATGAAACAATACCCTGAATTGTTCTTATTTGTATCATCATTAAATCTATTGTTTCCATTTTTCATTAGTTTAACTTTAACATTTCTTTCTCCCAACCCTTGCCATATTTGTTTAATATCCTCTTCAGTCCATGAAAAGTCTAACTCCCCCATATATAATTGATGGCTAACATCAGACGGATTATTATCATTGTGGGAATATGTACTATTTGGATTCATTTGTCTCGATTGACCGTCTCTCAAGCTGACATTACTCCCTTCTTGACGATTATAATTATTCTTCGAACTATCTTGGTATGCATATCCGTGCCTATATCCTGTATTGCTTCTGGTATTGCCGTTATTATTTCGTTGTTGATAATTATTGTTGTTATAACCGCTATTCCTTTGGTAATAGTTCCCACTATTATTATTGTTATATTGACGGTACGACATATTGTATAGTTGTTACTGACCAGTCACTAAATGTATAGATTTATTTCTTCTTATTCTCTGCTAATTTATATTAAAGATCTAGTCATTGCTATAAATATCGACGCCTTCACATATATGTTTTTTCGAATAATTTTTTAAATTTCAGAACCCTGTCACAGTAATATAGGGTTTCGTTCAATACGGTAAAATGTAAAAATAATATCAAACGTTTATAAATGCAATCGATTTAATTATGTGAAAAAGAATATGAATATTATAATATGTAAAAGCGATTATGTAAATATTTATATATTGAGTCATATCTTCTTATATGCAAATTTGTTATTATTGTTAAGGTCCATGAGTAAGTAATGCTATATGTGTGTCGTGATGCTGCCACTAACAATTAATAATACATGAGATAAATTTTTATTCTGATAGCTCCCCATGATCAGAAATATTGTTACCTCTTTCAATATTATATTGCGGTGCCAATGAATTGTTTAACTTAGTTTGATATTTACTAGCTTTGCTGTGTAATGGTTTTGCAATCTTATTGCTACTTAAACTTCTAGAATGTCCATGTGTCCTACCATAAGGGACTTTCTTTGAAATTGCAGGACCATTACCACTATTGCCATTGCTCGAGTTTGATAAATTGCTATTATTATGTGAAAATTTTGTAAGAACTGTAGAACTGACTCTTGATCCTGATGGTGATCCATTTGGTGCTCTATTGTTAGCTTGAATATTCATCGAGTTTAAGTTGTTACTTGAATTAGAAGCATTATTATTTGGTGTAAATTGATATCTTTGACTAGATTTTGGTAATATTGAGGAACCAGGTTGAGCAGGTTGTAAAGCTTCAGGCGGTAAAATGTTCCACTGACTATTAATAGCAGACATTTGTGGAGTTTGATATGGGTATGCAGGTTGTCCATATTGTGGTGCTTGGAAATCATGAATTGAACCATACTGTGGATGACCATCTTGTTGATCTTTATAAGGTAAATAATCTTCTGGGAAATAGTTTCCTTGTTCATAGTTGACAAACTCTTGTGAAGCATTATTATATGGCAATGGATAAAAGAAACTAGAATACATTTGATTACCATAAACATTTTGAGATGGATGAACAATTTGCTGTGGTCCTTGAGTTAATGATGTTTTTCTAGCGTTCATTGAAATTTGTCGTAGACTATTTGGTTGTTCCTGTATTTCATATTGAATATCGTCTTCAACATCGTTATTGCCATCTTCTTCATCATTTGATGGAATTTCAATACGACCAACGCTATTGTTATGATTTGAAACAGGAACTTCTTCAATTGGGCTTGAAACACCGTGAGTACCACTACGTAACTGATCATTATATTCATGTTCGCCACTATTCTGTGGGCCGTAACCGGTTAGATCACCGGATACCAATCTTTGAGTATTACCGAACGATGAGAATGACGCTTGCTGTTTATGTGTTCGATATGAAGGTCTTGGGGATGATGGTGCTCTTCGCTTATTATTGTCATAAATATCATGATTTGTCACAGTAACATGTGTTTGTACAATTGGGGCGTTACCGTAAGGAAGATCTTCTTGCGCATAACGGCTATCTAAACTGTTGGGTATATTTGGTATAGAATCTTCTTCACTTATAGTAGCACCACTAGAGACATTCATTATTTGGCCACCACTTGAATTCATATTACCACCAAAACCCTCAAAGCCAGCATGAGATAGAATTGGTGCAACGGAAATATTGGTAACTGGTGATATTATATTTGGTAAAGGAGGTTGTAATCCACCCTGAGGAATCTCTTCTTGTTGTAATAACTGCTCTTGTTGCTCCTGTTGTTTATTTGGATATTCGATTGATACCGGGAAGTAATCTAATGGGAAATCTTCATCCTTTATAGCGTCTGTGTCCTGTATTAGATTGTCAGCATCCTTTTGACTTGGATCTTGTTGAAATTCAATTTCATTATTATGCGAGTTTGTATTTTCAATAACAATCTTCTGAGTGTGTATATCATGAGGTGCAGTTGTTTCGTATATGGAGTTATTATTACTAGTAACATCTTTAAATAACAATCCGTTATCTTCGTCAATATTGTTATAATTATTATTGTTATTATTATTTGGTAAAACGGATTTTAAATCGTTATCGGATGGAAGAACTCTTTCTTCATCATTTTGATCATTAAAATTCTTTTTAACGTCTTGAACTGGTGTTGATATACCAACATCACTGATACCTTCTCTTTGTAGTATCTGGTCTGATTGTTGTTGGTGAGAATTGCTTACAAGGTCGTTACTAAATTGTTGTTCTATTCTATGTGATACAGGCTGGACATTATTTGTAGCTTCGATTTCACCTATTTGTGCTCGAGGTAACGTTTGTCCCGATGCTATCATTTCCTCCAACCTTGTGAAGAAACTTTGCAATTGTTGAAAAAGTGGATGTGCAGATTGAAAATTGAAACGGAACGATATAGCAGGTTGACCGATGGCTCTGGTGCAGCATTGTTGGTTTAATGTTTCTCTTTTAAGATCTCTTTCTAGTGCATCGGAAAATAATTTTTCATGAGGTACACTAAACCAGAAGAAAACTTTTTGCTTCTTTTGTGTCTTTAAACACATGTTTTTAAATAAAAATGATAGGAATTCGGATTTTGGTTGTTCTAAAATGGCATCTATACCACATTTCAAATTTCTTAAATCTGAAAATATACCTTCTTCGAATTTTTTCTTATGAAGAATATGTCTACCGAAATTTTGCATCATATATTGGCAAACTTTTACAATATCTGTACCTGTTATGTAAAATAATTTATTCCAACATATACATGAGACGAAACCTAATTCACTATTTAAATAATATCGCCTTATTACTTGATTTTCTTGCCAATTTACTGGAGCTGTTGCTAAGAAAAATTTTAAATCATTAATAGCAGTTAATGCAGTTTCAGCGTCTGAATGAGGCGGTATATGTGTTACCGTTGCATTTAATGTAGTTATACCATTTTCTGTATTTCGGCTATCATCGGCATTTGCGTTTTGTGATGGCGGTAACTCTACTGGTATCATTTTTTATATTCGTTTAATTGCGTATGAGATATTTTTATGGTTGTAATAAATGAAAAAATTCTTAAATTAAGTGTAATATTTTTATATTAAATGTCTCTTGGTTGTTAACTTTCTAGAAAAATTTAACAAGTAGTAATGTATTGAAAATATCTTGGAAAAAAACTTTATGCTGAAGTTGTTTAAAAAGTACACCTAATATTATCTTGAAATGTGTCTCTAGGGGAATGCAAAACGCCAGAAAGGGAATTAAAAAAATGGTTTAGTTGAATATATTACAACTTTCGCTTGTGTATATATAATAACGAATGGTCTTGATGTCAACGCTTAATGATGGGAAGGTTATTGATTTTTATTGCTGTTGTTGTTGTTATTTTTTAAAATATTGTTTACTTTATTGAAAATAAATGCGAAGTTTAATAAATAGTTATTGTTTACAAATTATTAATTAATGTTTTCATTTCAAAGCAAATTTGTTTTCTCCTCTCTCTTTTGTCATTGAATTCGGTGTATCTTCTTAGATCTCTTGTTTTCATTATTTTTCATTTCCTCATCAATTTTCTCTCTACTTTCCTTTTTCCGTACAGTAGCTCATATGGGCAAAAGAGAAGAAATAGATTCTTTTCTGTGGGAAATTAGTGCGACAGACTTAAAAATATCTTAGAAAACTTAGAGTTTATTAAAAAGATGTAAATCTGTCAGTAAAAAACTAATAACAATTCCAAATTGATACTAATGCTGGTTAAATTGATTTTTTGTTAGTAATTAAATTATTAAATTGAAAGTCCAGAAGAAACCCTAGGTAAAAAGAGAATTAACGAAGCTTCGAATATTCTGACTGTATGAAGAAAAGAATGTCGAAGATAATCCTAATAGGGGCAATGGAATATAAATGTTTCTTGGTGACATAATAAACTTGGAAAATAGAGTGAAATAGAAGAGGGGAGGTAGTTATTGCACACGTTAAAGAATATTATAAAGAGCACTGAAACTAATGCGGTTTGATTTCTCAGATCTAGAATATTCTTTATTACTTAAATTATTCTGTAGAACGCTAATTAGATATATATTCTAATTTCCTGCCGCCGTGCTCTGTAGTTTTAAGGATATATGTAAGTTCTACAGGTGTCCCTTATGAAATATACGTGATAAAGTAACTTCTCTCGTATCCAACTAATCTTTTTGCAAAGCTAACAATAGTAATAGCAGTTATCGCAAGTCTCAGAAACAATTATTCACAAATGAACATGTGTACAAAAATAAGACTACTCCCAAGATCAATTTTCACTAGAATCTCTGTATGAAAACTGTATTTCGTCTTTAATTCTAAAGAAAATTTTATTTGTTTACCTACTCTGCATTATTTTCATGGTAACAGGGACAGATGTCAACAGTATTCCACGATCTCCAAAGGACATGTCGTACAACTGTAATTTAGGTATGCAGGCTTGTTAAGAAAAAATGAGATCTCGCGTACTTTCAGATTTTTCTCCGCAGGAGTAAATCTCAGTAAGGAGTCTGGTTTACAAAGAAATTGTTGTAGCAAATTATATTATTCTCAATACTGTAAGCGGTCAGAAGAATTTGAAAAATGAGATCCGAGTAAATCTTAGAATTTTTCTGCTTCTCCGAAAGAATATATTGTCGTTGTTGTAGTTGTTGTTGTTGTTGTTGTTGTTGTTGTTGTGTCTCAAAGGATTCACTCCTGTTCATATGAAGCTGGTTCTAACAATATTAACTATTTTTCCTGCTTCATTATAATGGTTATTAGATTGGTTTTGGTGGCAATATATCTCTACATTTTTGAACAGCGAAAAAGTGTTCTTCGGTTGTTATATTTAGGTAGTAATATTCTAGGGCTGGTCTGCTTGTTGTTTGTGTGCTGATTACTTAAACTTTGTAAACAATATTCATACGAGAGTTTCTTGGATATAACTTGTAGCTCAATGAGTCCCGAAGAATCAATAATACCCAGCATTTTTGTTGTTGTTGTTTACTGTTTAGAAGTTGTATTATTCTGTGTGACAGCTTTTCTGATGATTGGATATGATTATCATTGTTCCCTTTAATTTATGAGTCTCGTGTAAATTATTTACGTATACTCAGTTTGTTGTCTACAGAGAAATTTGACATAAAATTAAGGATATACCTGACAGATGAGGGAAGTCTCATTGAAAATCACATCTAGAATTTGTACTGTTATAAACGTTGTTGTAGATCGATGTAAAACCGCAGCAAAGCTGGCTTTCTTTCATATAGAATTATCTAAGCTACGATAAATTAAGTTATAAAATATAAACAAGGGTAAACAATGGATACAGTTAATTGTGAGATGTCTGCATTTTTCAAACCCCTAATTTTCACTTGGTAATTCCAGCCTTACAACTAAAAAAGAACATTACTACATTGTCAATATGCAAGTATTAATGTTCCTAATTTTTTTATGTGGATGTTAATACGAGTTATATATCGTTAATTTACATTATTGATTACTACTGGAAACAATAATTACTCTTTTTTAACAAAGGGGTCAATCATTTCAATAATACTACTATTTACTTCAATTTTGTATTGGAATATTTACTACGAACGTATATATATACTTTTGTATTGTATCTAATATGGCTGCAATTCAGGATTTAATCTTTTCAACGTCACTTCGGCAATAATTCTTACGTTATGGCAGGATTCTTTAATGAAATTCTTAAAATCTGAATCAATTTTATCAGATTTTAATAGAGTTAATACGTAACTTGTCAATTTGATATCTAAATAATTTAGATATTCTTTTTCATCATGATTTTGTAATTTATTATAGTGTGTTTGATTATGTTTTGATTCAATAAATTTAACAAATTGTAATAACGTTTGTTTGGCTCTTTCAATTACATTATCTGTATGGATTCCTTGAAATAATGGATATAAATCTTTATCTAATAAATTAGCTAATTGTAGTTGAATACCAACAAATCTTAATTTTAAATTTGCTAGAATTTCTTTTTTATAAATCATTCTATTTCCAATAATCATTGAAGGTAAATTTGGTCTATCAACAATTAACATTTTGGAATCCACGAGATTTAAATCATTGGCAGCATCATTATCATGTTTTATTGGTAATGTTATATTATTTTTATAACATAATGATAATTGAATAAATAATTCAATTGGATCAATACATATATAGATAGGTGATTGATGCCAATTAATTGGTTTGTTTTTAATTAATAAAGTGAAAGAATAATTATTTATTGAATCTTTATCATTAATTTTTTTCTGGAAATTGTATGTTCTAGTAATTAATTCATTCTCAAGTGATGTATCGTTGATATCTATTGATGGATATGTCTTTAATGGAAATGTTGTAAACAGTGTGCTTATTGGGCCGGGAATAGGAATTGAGCTTAATGACATTTTATTTGTCTGTAAATTAGTGTATGTGAGGTATGTTTGACAATTGTAAAATTATTTATTTATAAGTAATGTTGGATAACCTCTATTTTAACGAAACAGAGGGGGAAAAAGGTTATGGAAAGTTATGTCTTCAATAAATAAAAATGACGTCTTTGATTTGAACGAGAAAACGAGAAAGTATGTACCTGAGTAGACAGCCTGTCAAAATAAAATAAAATAAACTCTTTTTACTGATACTGTTGTATTAACAAATCAATAATGTGTAAGATATGCTCCTGTTTCGCTGTTTTGCTACTCATGCAACCGAAATTAAAACGTATCCATCTGTTCTAACTTCATCAGTAGAATTTCAGTTTGAATTTTTCTTTCTCTTTTCGCTTCGTTGATTAGAATCGACAAAATAGTTGTAGCCGCATAGAGAAAAGTTGTTGTTTTTTTCATCGATGAATCAATGAGATCAGATTTCTGCACCTGAAATTATCCAAATTCAGAATGAAAGAGGGGCAGTTACATATATAGATATTTAAATCATTATTGAATTCTTGATTAGCAAGAGTAATTAATACAATTGAACGATAACAAAAACACAATGCATTCACGATGATGTAAAATATATTGAAAGTGCTGTAATAACTGATTTCATTATCAAATAAGATAAAAATAGTAAACCAAGATAATTTGAAACGTAATTCCTATCTCTAAGAAGATCCATAATGGGACCTTTATTCTATTTTTTTATTTTCATTGGTGCCTACAGGAAAGACAACCATATTCTTGTCATGATATTACTATTATTGTAAACTTGTGATGACTATTGTGCGATAATATATATTTCACATCTATGTATTACCAACATTGGTAAAAACCAGGTGCATTAGATATGCTATTATGACAGTATGTTTAGATTGTCCAGAGCAAACAGCCATAACTAAATCGGACATTGTCATCTTAAACCGATTATCGGCATAGGTCATGACAACCGTTAACTGAATAACTAAAACTACTTGTACCAAGACATTTCCTGGTGAGTCTCGTTGTTATGGTGATCCCTGGTCATCTATCCATTCCATTGAAAATTGTTTCTTCCCGTTGGTGCGAGGAGAAGGGGAAAAAGGGGGAAAAGGAGACAGCACAATGTCGAAAACCACCCACGAACTATTGTCCCAAAGTCTTCTCTGCAACTATAACAGCAGCACCAGAAAACATCATTACATACGTCAGTAAATATATTCCACACGGATGCACGTACAGCGCCAGGATGATCCCTATTGGTTGTTCTCCGGGTATTGTGTGGCTGTTGCCGAGTGCACCTTGTTATGCCTTTTTTCGGAGAACGACAACACTAAAAAGAAACGAGAAATTCGGTATGTTGTGCAGCACACTCACTGGGTCCTTGTTCATATTAGAGGCAGATCATTGTCCTTTGTCTTTCTCTTTCTTTTTTCCCCTCGGCGATGTAGTGATTTTCAAATTATCTAATCGACTAGTGGTTTGTACGTGCAGTTGTTAGTACTTTAGTGAAAAGCGAAAACCACTCTCCTGTTTGAGGATACACTCTCTCGAGGTAACAAATGTGAATGTTGTATCAATTAGCAAACAATAGACAAATATTGCAATAAAATTAACGAATGTGAATGTCGTTATGTATTTATCTCCTGCATCTACAAAGGTTACCGTAATATGAAAGAAAAAAAAGGCAACAACAACACCTGGTTGGATGATTCAATTTTATATTATACCTAACAAAATGTATTTTACGAGAAAGGTAGAAGAAAAGAAAAAAAGAAAATTTTGCTGTTTGACATAGCAACCGTTTCCATCCACCCTATATCTATATTTATATATATAATGTAAGATGTTGATTGAAAAAAATTGGCATAGAGGTCTACAAGTTCTGTTTATATTTAACTTAACATAATCAATATTAATAAACCTTGGTTTCAATGGATATATCACAATTTTGAATAATCACAAATTTATTTACTTTTTTGCTTTTCCAACAATTTAAACAATTTATAAGAAATTAATATGGGTGCCATTAAAAAATTCTTTGGGAATCCAGGTGAACGACCTGGTATTCATTTCCAGGCAGCTATTCCAGAACAACTAGTGCCTGCTAATATTGAAATTATAGAAACAGATGTACTAGATGATAAAGATGTTACTAATACATGTGAATCCCCAATTCAAACGATGCATATGACTAAAAATGAAAAGGATTTAGAACATGATGAGAAAACTGACCTCAATGAGAGCTCTGTTTGTTCAATGTCTGATGATTCTACTACTGTAGAATTAAGTAATTTTAAAATTCAATCAAATAAAACTTTCGATATCGATAAAAGTTTTACGGGTTTACATAAAGGTTACATGGATTTAATCTTGGATAAGTTAGTCTTCTTTGCAGGTTCAATTACTGCATTCTTTTGTGTTTGGGTAATTTTAATCATTTGGGTTGTTGTCGGTGCTATTTATAATGCTCCATTTAATTGGCAAGTCGTTATGCAAGATGGTCAATCTATTCAATGTTACATATGGGATACTTTGCTAATGAGACAACAACTAAGTTCAAGTCATGAGCAAGTCCTGGTTTGTTGTAATCTAAGATCAAAATTAGATACGTTTAAAAGATTAGTTAAAGAGATACATGATAAAAACTTATTACGTCATAATCCAGATAATGGTGACGAAAACTGCAATAATTTTGTCAGTGATATTCAAAATGAATCACAGGATGATTTAGCTACTTTAAACTTTGAATCCTCAGATCATGTGGCAATCGAAAAACATACTTCAACTTGTATTCAACAGATAGATGCTGGATGCCCATGTAATGATGAAGAAGTATTTGATCCAAAGACTTTAGGTCAATTACCTATTGAAAATTGGTATGATAGAATCTCAAATTATTCTTCTATAATTATTGGATCCCTGATTTCAATGGCTGTCTTTTGGATCGGAATAGCCGTTTGGATCGGTTGTGGTGCAATTCCACAAGCTGGTGATACAACTGCACCATTCACAGGTAAATATTCGGGATCAAATCCACAATATAAAAAATTTAGTAACGGTTGGCAAATGGATATTAATACTGCTGTGGCTGTATCCTTATTAATTTGTACAACATTCCTTCAAAATATTAGAGCTAGGCATGATAAGTTTATCGCTGGTGTACTATTAGAAATTTTTGAAAAGGATGAACATATTGATATTATGTTAAGAACTAAATTAAATGATGTTACTCCACATAAAGTAATTAATATCCCTGAAGCGAAAAGAACTTGGTTGCAAAAGACAATTGATTGGTATGCAGATGTCATTGGTACAGGTATCGGTGTCATTGTTGCCATTATTGTGTTCGGTGTTTGGATTGGTATTGGTACTCCAATGAATTGGGGTGATGATTGGTGGTTAATCATTGGTACTTATACTGGTTTAGTCGGTTTCATTGATGGTTATGTGTTAAGAGAAGTCTACTATAGATCAGTAACCGCGGAAGAGAAGCATTATACTCAAGTGATTCAAGAAGATCTAGAATTAATGCAAATCTTAGGTATTCCAAATTCTCGTGATATGGTTAATTCATTGGAAGAGCAAAATGAAAGGGTTACAAAGACTCTTAAATATAGAATTTCTGCATTTGTTAATAAGATTTGTTCTGACCAATATAGTGTTGTTTGTGGTGTTCTTATTGTTGTTGCTTTGATTTGTATCTCATCTGGTATGAGATGGAGTACAACAGGTCAATTAATTGCAAATACTCCAACCATGATCATCGAAGAATTTTTCATGATTGTATTGATTCAAGCTCATAATTGGGCAGATGTTCAACGTAGATTAGAAATATCTACAATCTTAGCACATAGACACATTATCGATTATCACATCACAAAGATGTTAGCATAAAAGTCTTTGAATTAAATCAAAACAATTTAGGCATATATTTAATATTAACAGTAGATTTTATATAATACGGTTTGTATACAACCTAAACGGCATACATTTATTTAATAAAATATAATATCTTTTTTAGGATAATCGTTAACATACAGGGTCTATGGATGACGGCCATTCGAACCCTCTAAGGCGCAAAAATTGTTTCATAATTATATCGCTTTGTACGGAACAGTATATTGTTTAGCTTTAAGTTTCCCATATTTTTCAAAATCATTTTGCCACCGGCTTAAGGCTTGTGGAAGTTATAGTTAGGGAAAAGTTGGCATCTAGTGGTTATTAGAAAGTGGGAAGACTATCCAGATTTCATATATTAAAAAACAGATTGTATTGATTATCCTTGTTCACTATTACATATATTAAGATAAAACAAAAAGAAAAATAGGAAATACCCTATAACAAAATATCTTTTTTTTTTGGTCCCTAACATCACATCAATATACAACATAACATGGCAGGTCTATCGTTTGATAATTATCAAAGAAATCAATTTCTAACTTCCAAGAATAGTGCGCAACCAAAAGCTACATCAACAGGTACTACAATTGTTGGTGTTAAATTTGAAGGTGGTGTATTAATTGCAGCAGATACAAGATCTACACAAGGTCCAATTGTAGCAGATAAAAATTGTGCAAAATTACATCGTATTTCTCCACGTATATGGTGTGCAGGTGCCGGTACTGCAGCAGATACAGAAGCTGTAACAGCTTTAATTGGTTCTAATATTGAATTACATTCTTTATCAACAAGGAGACAACCTCGTGTTGTAACAGCTTTACAAATGTTAAAACAACATCTATTCAAATATCAAGGTCATATTGGTGCATATTTAATTGTTGCAGGTGTAGATCCAACTGGCCCACATTTGATGTCTGTTCAAGCACATGGTTCTACCGATGTTGGTTATTATTTATCTCTAGGTTCAGGTTCTTTAGCTGCCATGGCTGTTTTGGAGTCTAGATGGAGAGAGGGTATGACTAAAGATGAAGCTATTTCTTTAGCTGCTGACGCAATTGAGGCAGGTATCTGGAATGATTTAGGTTCCGGTTCTAATGTTGATGTATGTGTAATGGAAGTCGGAAAGGATGCAGCTTATCTAAGAAACTATAGAACTCCAAATGTAAGAGAACCAAAACAGCAAAGTTATAAATTTGCCAGAGGTACTACTGCTGTATTAAAAGAAAGTATTATCAATGTATGCGATATTGAAGAACAAGAAGTGAATATTCAAGCATAAACTTTCTTAGTGGATAGTAATCTATATAAAATTTAACGATTCTTCATACGTACCCAAGCATAAATCAATATATAAAAACAAGAAAAAATATATGTGTGTGTGTATATAATAGTACAAAAAAAATTGAAACATTACCAGCTTCTGTGTTCAGCAGTCCATGTTGTGACACAATAGCAGGCAGATATACTAGGTTCAACACACTCACTCTATCAGTTGATAGGTTTCATTGTACTTCACTGGTGATGTGCATGCAGATGTGCTATGAACTATCTAATTCCAATATTAACATCCATACTTGCAGCTCCAAAATACGACAACTATTCTTATGCTTGCCTTACGTACAATGACACTATATTTGCCTCTTCTACTACACATAGCGAAATGAGTCTCGCGACAAAGATGCACCGAGCGCAGGAAACACCAAACAGCGTATTGAATTTTTCTTGCCAAGTGAAGTGGTGTTGGAAATAACATTAACTGAAATTTAGTGATGCGATATAAACTTTGAAGATACTTTGTATAACAGAGAAAACTTTGTTTTATTGTGTTCATATAATTTTAACGGACCAGGGATCTCATATCCTATAAGACAAGCGTTAAGTGGCGGTGTTTTTCAACCAAGAAATATAGATTACGTGTAACATTCTTTGGATCTTTGAAAAAAATTGCACATAGCATTGAACATTTTATCTTTAAAAGTAAATAAACAAAAGTCAGCATACATATTTTCCTGATACAATACATTAATATAATAACACCGTGATAGAAATAATGACTACACCCTATACGACAACAAATATGCCAACGCGACCTGGTTTATTGCCAACAATACCAGGTAGTGGTGGTTTAGCAAATGAAATTAAAGGAACTTTAACGAATATGGAACAACTGAAAGTAGTTGAGTTGAAGGCCCTATGTAAATCTTTACAACTGTCAACAGGCGGTAAAAAGGCACAATTACAAACACGAATAGCGGATTTTATTAAGAGATCGATGTATTTAAATGTAGTTGATCCATGGAGACCAAAAGCCATAAATGCATTAATATTGAGATTACATGGTCAAGCAGGTCCATTACCTTCATATTTTGATATGTGGGAAGCAATTAAAAGAGGAATCCAGAATCCAGAATCTGCTCCGATACCCGCTGGTATTGGTGCAGCTCCATCAAGAATCAATGGATTACCACAACAAACTCAACCAGTACCATCAACATCGCATATACGACCCAGCACAGGGGTAACAAATAAAGGACCAACGGAGAAATATATGCCGTCAGTGTTTTACAATGTTATGTATAGTGTACCCAATACAAGTATTATGTTACCTAGAAATGAACAAAAGGGTAGAGGAACTGCAAGATTTAAATTTAATAAACAAGTTTGTTATAATGGTAATACAATGACAAATAATAGACTTTTTCTGTTCTGCCATGAAGTAAAAGCTACAACACCTCAATACTTTGAAGTTAAATTTCCATTTTTGAATGAAATTATGATGAATGGTAAAAAAGTTACAGATAATGTTAGAGGAATTAAGAATCAAAATGGTACAGCAAAACCTGCAGATTTGACTCAATATCTATTAGATTCGGGTTCAAACAACATCGAAATTGTATTCGCACAAACAACGTCAAAATATATAGCATCATGTTTTGTGGTTCAAATTAAGTCACCTGAAGAGTTACTTCAAGAAATAATTCATAAGAGACCCAAAATTAGAACAGATTTAACATTAGCATTTATTAAGGAAACCCTAGATGCCGAAAGTGATGATGATTTTGTTACCACCTCAATGGTTTTAAGCTTGCAATGTCCGATTTCGTATACAAAGATGAAATATCCAGCCAGATCTGCAGATTGTAAACATCTACAATGTTTTGATGCATTATGGTATTTACATTCACAACAACAGGTGCCGACATGGTCTTGTCCAATTTGTTCCAGGAAAGTACCGTACGAGAATTTAAAAATTTCAGAATATGTTGAAACAATTGTCAAAAAGACTAATGAAGATATTGAACAAGTTCAAATTAATAGAGATGGTAGTTGGATACCATTCAATGAGGATGAACCTGTTGGAAGTAATGAAAACGAAAACAATGATAATGATAAAAATGTTAAAGAGGAAGGTAATACAAGTATAGGAGGTATCTCAAACTTAGGGACATCACACACACATGGCGTAGATGCCAATGTAATATCTTTAGATTCTTCAGACGATGAAGAAGAAGAACCAGCAACGAAACAATATTCAGGAATACAAGGGAATAATAATAATAATACTAACGTTAACGTAGGTTCAGATACGCACACTGAGAAAACACCAACAGAAAATGAATCTGAAGTAGATTCAGATGTACCATTATCTGAACAGAATACCATCCAAGCATTACAACATGGTTATAATGCAAATATGAATGAATCGGGGATAACTATACCTTCAACAACGGTTGTGAATAATGTAAATAATAATAATAGTAGTAGTAATGGTAGCACGAATTTTGCTCGGAGTGTACCCCGTCCTACATCATTAACTAGTAACTCTGATCAAATTGCGTATGCGATTGCCTCAGCAGCTGCACTTGCTAATGCTCGGGCGAAGGCGGATGCTGAAGCCAAGGCTCGGGCCAAGGTTAACTTCTCTGCTGATATGAATGCGCGTAATAATCCTTCTACTGTTGCTAATAAGCATTCAAATGCTACTGATAACAGCAGTGCTGATCAAACAGGCGAAGTTGCACAGACAAATATGCAGCTTGAAAATGGGAAAGGATCTTCGAGTAGTAATAATATTGAACCTAATAAAGAAAATACAAGTTCATTAACCAACACGACATCATCTGGTCATGATTCGTCAAATATTTTGGGGCTTACAGGTACATTTTCGACATTTAATAGAAGTTTATTTTCAAATAAAGAAACTACAAATGTTACAAATAAAGCACCTATATCAGATAATGTAACTAATGCGACAGAGAAACGTGATGTTCATAAACGACGTAATCATAATAATATAGTATCACCTTTTATTCCAAGGAAACCATATCCTCCAAGTATTCCAAGGAAACGTCCTAACGATAATAGTGCTAAGAATGTTGAAACGACTAATAGTAGTAATAATTCAAATAATCTTGGAGTTGAAATGGGTGAACCTGGATCAGCGACAAGAAATGCATCAGATAATGATATGGAAATAATTGATCTTACATCAGATGATTAAATATGGGTATGTAAAAAATTATAATATTACAAATATTTTTATCTTTATCAAATTTCGTATATATGATTCATTATGAACAAACGTTTTTTTTTCTATTGAGAAAATTTGAAAAGTTTATAAAAATTGAAGTTCGGAAATTAGTAAAAAAGGTACAAAACTATAAAATTAAGTAAACAAAAAAACAACAGTGATATATCAGGGCCACTACAAAGCTGAATATTTTTAATAATGTATAGTATAAGATATTCAAATAATCAGAAGAATTTAGAAAATAAGTAACAAAATGTTAACAAATATAAGAATAGTGTAGGTGACTGTTATAAGAAATTAGGTTTATATGGCGATCACGAATATTAAGAACAAATGTTTCAATCTGTAATATGTAAAGACAGATGCTTGGAAATTAAATGATTCTCTATTGAGACAAAAAGTATGAAATGGGTGTATGTAAGGTTGGATGTTTAATAAACTTCAGAATGTTCAACCAATTCGACAAGATGACGTATATGAGAAAGAAATATAGGTCTGATACATGATTTATTGATGAATTCTTGGGAATGGTTAATAGATTAAGAATTCGTTGAATAATGATCTCAATGATCACCAATGACCCTGATATCTTATATTAAGGAATAACTTCTTAAATTGATATATACATACATGTATATAATATCTGATTCTACATCTATTTTTGAATATTTAGTTCAACATGGTTAAAGAGAGGGGATAATATTTTTACACATGGAAAAAATATATTTGACATGCATATTGAGATGAGATGAATTTATAGCGACGCCATGAGAGGAGACAGAGATAGAGAGGGTGAACTATGTCATCATCATCATAATCATCATTATTATAGTGAACAAGAAAAGTGTCAAATTGAATATAATATAATCTTAATACTTTACTATAATAGTTAAAACTAAGGGAAACCCTCTGTAATCACCGATTAATTATTAACTGCCCCCTTAAAAAGGTCATAACAAGCAACGAGTTTATTTAGCAATATCAAAATATTTTATTAACGACCAACGGATAAAAAATAGTATTACTCCGAGATGCGTTATATTATCCGAAATCCGAAAATTAACTCCTTGCTTCTTCCATATTTTTGCTAAATCCGAAGTGACATAATTTACTATACAAAATAAGATAAGTACTATTTTGCTGCCTTAATCGGGAACATCCCTCTCATTTATTCATTTTTCCGATTTAGAAAATACTTGCTGCTGCCTCGATGAGTTAATAAAGAAAATATAATTACAATATGAGATGGATAATTAAAAACAGGAATAATAATAATAATAATAATAATAATTATGATACTGTTAAAATTTACTGAATTTCTGTATTGGATAGGTAAATCGAACGGCTGTGTAACAGTCCCTTGAAAAAGAGTATAGAAAGCAGGAAAAAGGAAGCGGAACAGTGGTAACTGAAATTTCTTCCTCTTCCGATATCGTTACTAACGAATAACATATAGTTACATCAATGCCAAATAAATAACAATGAGCTAAAATTTGCAAGCTGTCATTAAATTCTTATTGACTGTTAAAGTTATTTTAGTGGCTTGGCGGCTAAACGTTGATGCAAACATATTTTTCGTTGATTGCTAGATTTCGGAATAAAAAGTGTTCACTGTCTATATCCGAAACTACTGTATTAATTTGATCCCGCGGAATATGCCAAAATAACAAAAGAAGAGACGACTTCTTTTTTTACAAAAGTATTGGCACCATTTGTTTCGTTACCATTCGAATTTAACTTTATGTGACATATTTTAGTATCGGATCAATTATTAAGTTTAAGAGGTCTCTCCATTTTATGAGACAAAAGTAAATCGAGTTCTGTTTATTCTTTCGGAATAATAATAATTTATGTTGATTTAGTGGCGAAGTACCCTTTATTTCTACTACGTACTATCTTGGGATAACAAATGACTCTTTCTATTGGAAACATTTGGTCTTACGATTTGTTGTTGTTCGATACCTAATTGACGTAATTAAGGTATACTCTTCTGAATTTCTACAGCGTGTTACGTGTAAGAAAAGAAAGCACAAATCCGAACACGGATGCTCTTTACAATTCTTGACGATAAAAATATAGTTTCGAACATTGAAGTTACTTGGTGATAGCCGCACGTTCTTGTTGGATAGACAGGATAGAAATCTAAAATTTTGTTTGTGCTTTGAGTGTCTATTCCGCGGGATGACTATTAATCGTAATTTTTCTTGTATCGGATACTGTTCTTTACATTAAATAAACACATCTTCCCGAAATTGCATACGTTGACTAAATAGAAAAAGAAAAATGATACACCGACCCGCGGGCAGGTACTATGTAGATATTAAAGGTATTAATTAATCTTTGATTGTAAAAAACAGGCGTCCCCGCGGGATGAGGAGTTCAGCCGATTGATTCTTTTTTAGTCTTCCGGCGATAAAATTTTTTCTATTTTTTAACAGACAGGCACCCTTTCTTCCATATGCACACTAACTTTCTTCTAATGTACAAACATAGAGAAGTAGTGTGGAATTAAATTTATGTGTGTGGTCAAATTGGAGGCTTATCAAATTGATGGGACCTCTCTTTTCTACAGGGTTATTAACGCCATTCCTAGATATAGGCTCCGCAAATCTGTTACCTCTCTCTGGGGGGTCTGCCCGCGGAATGGCTCGGTACCCTGTTGCATTTTTTCTTTCTGCTGTGTTTTTCGCATTAAAAACACGGAAGAACGGGGATCTCGCTTTCTACGGCGCCCCTCATTTCTCATCGAAGCACACAGTGAAACACCGGAGGCAATCAATTTTTTTTCTTTTCTTCATTTAGAGACCCGAATAAGATTACCACATTATTGTGTCCCTACAGCATCATCACAATACTACTAACCGCTGTACGTACTGTAGGAAGTCTTATTTCCGTGTTGTACACCAGTGTCTCTGCGCTCTTCCGTTGTTAGCGGAGCTGCCCTTGCCTCTGCGGAAATGCCCTCCCTGCACTCTTTCTCCTCGGATAAGCAATTTTAAAACCATCCGCAAAGAAAAGGCCGTGGTGAGGAAGTTGCCAGAGGGGACCGTGGCCACCCCCTCGGCACTCTGCGCGGCCATCTGAGGCCAATGCTTCTACTAAGTAAATCTCTTACACACCGATTCTCGCACAGTGGAAAAAAAGGATAACAACAACAAATAACAATAATAATAATAATAATAACAAACCCATTTTTAGTCTCTCAAGGATGAAGTGAATGAGTAAGCCATACAAAAAAAATTTGTTTGCCATGTTTAAACTAACATCATCGTCATCTTCATCTTCATCATATCCGAATTGTATCAGATATACATACATTTGTTTGAATAAGGAATAACTAATTAGTGTTAATTAAACTCTTGCATCTTTTTCAATTTTCATATATATATCAAACAATTCTCTTTAACTCATCTTCAAATTGTTATTATACCCTTTTATATTTTTAACTCCTAGCATTTTTTTTTCTTCTGTTTTTCTTTTATTATTTATCATTTAACAACTCAAGACTATTTTGTCAATTAACATTATAAAACATAATAATAACTAAAAGTTTAATAATTTTAATTTCTGTTTTAACAAAAAAATGTCGTCTTCTGCAAATTCAGATGAAGAATCTGGTAGGCTTCATACCTATACAGGTATTGATGCAAAAGCAGAAGAAACAATTAAAAATTTAGCAAGAACTTTAACTGCTCAATCGTTAAATAGTACTAATTCAAATAACGCTAACAATAACAACGGTAACGCTAACTCCATTAATAATGATCATGATGACCCAACTTCTGATCATCAATCTGTTTTCTCAAATTTTGAAGGTATCAACCCAGTCTTCACTAATCCAGAAGAACCAGGTTATGATGAAAAATTAGATCCAACAAGCGAATATTTCTCCTCAAAAGCATGGGTCAAAAACATGGCAAGATTAATGAAAGCTGATCCAGATTATTATAAACCTTATTCTTTAGGTTGTGTTTGGAAAAATTTAACAGCTTCAGGTACTTCTTCAGATGTCGAATATCAAGCTACCGCTTTAAATGCTCCAATCAAAGCCTTACAATATTTATACAGAGAAGTAAAACCTGTCAATGAAGAAAATTCCTTCCAAATTTTGAAAGAAATGGAAGGTTGTTTAAATCCTGGTGAATTATTAGTCGTTTTAGGTAGACCTGGTTCAGGTTGTACAACTCTATTAAAGTCAATTTCAACTAATACTCATGGGTTCCAAGTCGGTAAAAACTCAACTATCTCTTATTCAGGTTTTACACCAAAGGAAATTAAGAAACATTATCGTGGTGAAGTCGTTTATAACGCAGAAACTGATATTCATTTACCACATTTAACAGTTTATCAAACTTTATATACCGTTTCAAGATTAAAGACCCCACAAAATAGAATTAAAGGTGTCGATAGAGATACTTTTGCAAGACATATCACTGAAGTAGCAATGGCCACTTACGGTTTATCACATACAAGAGATACTAAAGTTGGTGATGATTTAGTTAGAGGTGTTTCAGGTGGTGAACGTAAGCGTGTCTCCATCGCTGAAGTGTCTATCTGTGGTTCAAAATTCCAATGTTGGGATAATGCTACTAGAGGTTTAGATTCTGCTACTGCTTTGGAATTTATTCGTGCTTTGAAGACTGATGCTACTACTGTCAATTCATGTTCAACTGTCGCTATTTATCAATGTTCTCAAGATGCTTATGATTTATTCGATAAAGTTTGTGTTTTAGATCAAGGTTATCAAATTTATTATGGTCCAGGTACTAAAGCTAAAGCTTATTTCGAAAAAATGGGTTACGTTTCACCAGATAGACAAACTACTGCTGATTTCTTAACCGCTGTTACTTCTCCTGCTGAAAGAATCTTAAATCAAGAATATCTAAAGAAAGGTATTTCAATTCCTCAAACCCCAGAAGATATGAATGAGTATTGGAAAAATTCTCAAGATTATAAAGATTTAATGGTCGAAATTGAGTCGAAATTGAATACTAACGTAGATGAAAACCGTGAACTTGTTAAAGAAGCTCATATCGCTAAACAATCTAACAGATCAAGACCTTCTTCTCCTTATACTGTCAATTATCTTTTACAAGTCAAATATCTATTAACAAGAAATATATGGAGAATTAAAAATAACCCCAGTGTTAATTTATTCATGGTTTTCGGTAATTCTTCAATGGCTTTAATTTTAGGTTCTATGTTCTACAAAGTTATGTTACATGAATCTACTTCAACTTTCTATTTCAGAGGTTCCGCTATGTTCTTCGCCATTTTATTCAACGCTTTCTCATGTCTGTTAGAAATTTTCACCTTGTATGAAGCTAGACCTGTCACTGAAAAACATAAAACTTATTCCTTATATCATCCAAGTGCTGATGCTTTCGCATCTATTATCTCTGAATTACCAACTAAAGCTGCTATCGCCGTTTGTTTCAACATTATTTTCTACTTTTTAGTCAATTTCAGAAGAAATGGTGGTGATTTCTTTTTCTACCTGTTAATTAATATCGTCGCTGTCTTTGCTATGTCACATATGTTTAGAACTGTTGGTGCTGCTACTAGAACTTTATCAGAAGCCATGTTTCCAGCTTCCATCCTATTGTTGGCTATGTCAATGTATACCGGTTTTGCCATTCCAAAGACTAAAATGTTAGGTTGGTCAGAATGGATTTGGTATTTAAATCCTTTAGCTTATTTGTTCGAATCATTAATGATTAATGAATTCCACGATCGTCATTTTACTTGTGCTCAATACGTTCCTCAAGGACCTGCTTATGTTAATGCTACAGGTACCGAAAGAGTTTGTGTCTCGTTGGGTGCTGTTCCAGGTGAAGATTACGTGTCTGGTGATGCCTATATCAAAGCAAGTTACGGTTATGAACATAAGCATAAATGGAGAGGTTTCGGTGTCGGTATGGCTTTTGCCGTTTTCTTCTTAGGTGCTTATTTAACTGTTACTGAATTCAATGAAGGTGCTAAACAAAAGGGTGAAATCTTAGTTTTCCCAAAGAGTGTTATTAGAAGAATGAAGAAAAATGGTCAACTACCACAAAGGGCCCGTCCTGAAGCTAAGCAAGATGATCTTGAAAAAGGTGCTACTGATGAATCAAGTGTCAACGATAGAAAAATGTTAGAAGATTCTGAAATCTCTTCTGAAGAGAAAGAGGACAGTATTGGTTTATCTAAATCTACTGCCATTTTCCATTGGAGAAACTTATGTTATGATGTTCAAATTAAAGATGAAACAAGAAGAATTCTAAGTGATGTCGATGGTTGGGTTAAACCTGGTACTTTAACTGCTTTAATGGGTGCTTCTGGTGCTGGTAAGACTACTTTATTAAATTGTTTAGCTGAAAGAGTCACCATGGGTGTAATCACTGGTAACGTTTTTGTCGATGGTAGACCTCGTGATGAATCATTCCCAAGATCTATTGGTTATTGTCAACAACAAGATTTACATTTAAGAACTTCTACTGTTAGAGAATCTTTAAGATTCTCTGCCTATTTACGTCAACCTGCTGATGTCTCAATCGAAGAAAAGAATGCTTACGTCGAGGAGATTATTTCTATCTTAGAAATGGAAAACTATGCTGATGCTATTGTTGGTATTCCAGGTGAAGGTTTAAATGTTGAACAAAGAAAAAGATTAACTATTGGTGTCGAATTAGCTGCTAAGCCAAAACTTTTAGTTTTCCTGGATGAACCTACTTCCGGTCTTGATTCTCAAACTGCTTGGGCTATTTGTCAATTGATGAGAAAGTTAGCTACTCATGGTCAAGCTATTTTGTGTACTATTCATCAACCTTCTGCTATTTTAATGCAAGAATTCGATCGTTTATTATTTTTACAAAGAGGTGGTAAGACTGTCTATTTCGGTGAATTAGGTCACGGTTGTCAAAAGATGATTGATTATTTCGAATCCAATGGTTCTCATAAATGTCCTCCAGATGCTAATCCAGCTGAGTGGATGTTAGAAGTTGTTGGTGCTGCTCCTGGTTCTCATGCCAATCAAGATTATTACGAAGTTTGGAGAAACTCTGACCATTACAAGGCTGTTCACGATGAATTAGATCGTATGGAAAAAGAACTTCCAGCTTTAGCTAAAGAAGAAGATGATCCAAATGCTCATAAAGAATTTGCTGCAGCTATTCCATACCAAATCAATTTAGTTAGTGAACGTTTATTCCAACAGTACTGGAGATCTCCACAATATCTATGGTCTAAATTTATCTTAACCATTTTCAATATGTTATTCATCGGTTTCACTTTCTTTAAAGCTAATACTTCTTTACAAGGTTTACAAAATGAAATGTTAGCAATTTTCATGTTCACTGTTATCTTCAATCCATTATTACAACAATATCTACCAAATTTCGTAGAACAGAGAGATTTGTATGAAGCTAGAGAAAGACCTTCAAGAACCTTTTCGTGGAAGGCTTTCATTGTTTCTCAAATTTTAGTTGAAGTTTTCTGGAATTTCTTAGCTGGTACATTGGCTTATTTGATTTACTACTATGCTATTGGTTTCTATCATAATGCTTCGGTTGCAGGTCAATTACATGAAAGAGGTGCTTTATTCTGGTTATTCTCTACTGCTTTCTTCGTTTACTGTGGTTCTATGGGTACAATGGCTATCTCGTTCATTGAAATTGCTGAAAACGCTGCCAATATGGCTTCGCTGATGTTTACTATGTGTTTATCTTTCTGTGGTGTTATGGTTACTAAGGACGCTATGCCAAGATTCTGGATTTTCATGTACAGAGTCTCTCCTTTAACCTATATGATCGATGCTCTATTAGCTATTGGTGTTGGTAATGTCGATATCGTTTGTACCAAGAACGAATTCGTCGAATTTACTCCAGCTCCTGGTATGACTTGTGGTGAATATTTAGCTCCATACTTGAAATATGCTGGAACTGGTTACTTGAGAGATCCAAATGCCTCTGATATTTGTGGTTTATGTGAATATTCTCATACCAATGATTATTTAGCTACTGTTAATGCTTACTACTCTGAAAGATGGAGAAACTATGGTATCTTTATTTGTTACATTTTTATTGATTTTGTCGCCGCTGTTGCATTCTATTACATTGCTAGAGTTCCAAAGAAACAAAAGAAGGTAAAGACTGAATAATTTAAACAATAGTTTTATCATTTCATCTTTTTTCATTAAGTTTCTGCATTTCTAGTCATCCTTTATTAATTTATAATAAATTGAATTACATCATTCATTCATATTCGATACTTTATATCTCATTTAAATATAAAACATTCTGTATAATAATTTGATATCCTTTTTTTCTTTTTTGAATAATTGAATAGTTACTAAAATCATGTATACTATTGTGCTTTAAAGTATGTTCTTTTGAGTACTTTTCACTTCATAATTGTAGCATTAAATGTAGTGTGACACCTAAAGCCAAATAATGGTAGGGCGGACATATATAGTGTGAGGAAGGGTAAAGTTCCATACAACATTTCAGTAAGTCAAGCATACATATGTAATCGAAATGGGTAATCAACAAATGTGGGTAACATGGTCACCATTAATAACGGTTATTCCTTTTTATTTATATTATATTACGTTTACAAATTGTATGGGGTCTAAGAAAGCAATATAAACAACGTATATAAATCACAATAGAAGTCAGTAATTCGTTCATTTATTCTTTACTGACGAAAGTTATATTTATATATCCTTTATGTTAAAAGAGTTAGTCTTCTACAAATACATATGTGATATACAAACAGAATGTTCAACTGTTTCATTCATTTAGTCTTCAAAGAAATAAAGTTAGTAAGATTTTCTTGGAATAATTTACTTAACAATACATGATTATTACGAAGATCCTCAAAAAATATCTGGAATAAACGTGTAGTGGATTTTGATAATACTCTCTTAATGATTTAATTGTTAACTGTTTTACAAGCGCACCAGTTAATATTTAGTATCCTTGTGACGAACGGAATATAATCTTTCTATATTTTTCCAATTTGAATAATTATTTGATTCCCCAAATTAGAAACGTTATTTTCAAAGTTCCTTAAAAGGACTTCTTTACCATTACAAGTGTGATACAATTGACTATCTACACTTATGCACAAGAAAGGTTTTTTTTAGAAGTGAGACATTTAGAATTCCATTTTCATATTACCTCATCCCAATTTACAAGAGACTAGAATTACGTGATAAAAATAAAATCTGATAAGATTAAAACTATGAAGATTGATAAATTTGATAATTTTCAATATTTAAAGATCTAAAATAAGAAAAAACACAATCTGGAGTCCTACATAATTTCTAAAATACTAATATTAGAGTTTTGTTATCACGATTTAATTTATCCATTCTTATATAAAGGGAATGATTTTTCATGTAATGAAATAATCGTTTCTCGAATTAATTTGTATGTTATTTGTAACTTGTATACTAATGCAGATCAGACGAATACACGTTGATCTAGTAAAATAATAATTTATACACTAATTTTTAAGAAATAGAATCTAGGAATTCAATTAATTTACAACCTTTTGAAAATAATTAAAAATATACACCATTGTTAAACATATTAAATATTAAATTAAAGATCCTATCATTGTCAATTGTCTCCTTCAGATGATAACACCTAAACTACCTGGACTAATTCGTACGAAGTGATAAATAAATATATAGTACTTAACATTCTCTATTGCCATCAAAAACCACAAAATAAAGCCTTGTTGGCGCAATCGGTAGCGCGTGTGACTCTTAATCACAAGGTTAGGGGTTCGAGCCCCCTACAGGGCTTTCTTTTTTGTGTTCAATTTTATAGTCACGTGACTTTCGTTTTTGAAGTAATATGTGACGTAGTATACTAAGTCTACTTCTTACTGGACTTTTTTTAAATTAGTTAAAATACTAGGGTCCCATTCAATAATTATAAAGTTGAACTCGGAAATCAAATTACATAAAAGATACAAAATTTTCTTGAAAGTCCAAAAACGAATACTAGATACACCGAAAAAAATAAGATAACAACAATAATACTACAATCGACCTTTTAATAGATCATTCCTTTAAATCTCCTAAAAATCATTTATCTCACATAATCTTAATAATATCTTTTTAGTACCACCTAACTCCTTTTTTACAAGATCCAGTTTATTAACTTGTTCATAAAAATGGTTTCTAAGACCCCTTACAGAATCACGAAAATGCTTGCTCTTTAGACTAAATTGAATTTCTCTCTGGCTGTGACTGGCATTAGCAAAACAACAAAAATTAAACATAATCATAACACAGATGAATCCTTTTAATTTAAGTTCATACTCCTCTTGTTTTATTGCTTTAGAATTTCGATCACTCTTTATATACAACAGATTAAGCGCTACTTCATATTCGGATACGGCTACCGTAAAATTATTAATTGAATTTACAAACTCAGGTTGATAATTTCTTGTCTTATGAATCTCTCCACCATCATGCTCAGTTGGTTTTATAGTTTTTGTATATCCGTCAGTATCAAATAATTCAGATCTTTCATTTAACAATATTTTAAATACGGTTTCCAGTAATAATGGAATGAAGATTATATCTCTTTCTAAATTATCAGATAATAAAAATGATTCGAAATGCGTAACATCTCGTAAATAATACAGTTCTGATGCCATTTCGCTAATAAACTTATTAGTTTCCATTCTAGGTGAAATAAGGTTACATCCATTTGGAACCACTGATAACAAATGGAATCCTAAAAATGCAAAATGTCTTCTTAGTCTCATAGAGCACTCTACAGTGTAATCTGGTGGATAAAATGTTCGATCCATATACGTACTTGATATATTAAAACTTTTTGGATCATTAGCTTCATTTACAAAACGCGTTTGGTTTTTGTCATCAGGACAATCAACGAAAACATATTCTATAAATCTCTCTATAAATTGTGTTGAGTTAATCACTCTAAAATATCTTGCAATTGGGGATTCAATTAACCGCTGAATAAAGAGCACAGGCTCTATTGGTGCGTCTACTTTAGTTGTTTCATTCTCGATATAGTAATTCTGTCTTAATGAGATCATTTCAAATAAGAGGGGAAAAAAAGATATCCAAGTTTCATATACAGTTAAAAATTGAACTTTATTATCTTGTTGCATTGGTAACGAATTTGAAAAAGTAAACAATAGCAAGTTTGCCATTTCTCCAGGTTGAGTTAGTTTTTTGTGAATCAACTTACTACCTAATACCGAATCTAATTGCTGCAAACAATCTTTGTATGAAGAATAAGGATTCCTCAATTCGGTATACGCGGGACTGTACATTTTAACTCTTAATGTTCTGATCATCGAGGAACCTATTGTTCTGCCTTCTGTTCGTGGTAATATTGTATCCAATACAAGAAATATCTGACATCGTAGTAATTCTAAATCATACTGACTATATTTTTTCGTATCAAAATCTATTAAGATCCTATTGTAAATGCTCAATAATTTAAGGGCTCGTTTATTCAACGATATTCTGCTTTGGTTATACACATCTGAATCATTCAAAACCTGATCTTTACTTACATTTGTAACCGTTCCAATTGTTAATAAAATAATCCAAACATCGAATGGCGGTACTAACAATTCTTGTTTATCTTTATCTACGGTCAATACTTTCTGTACTTGAAGTTCAATAAATGTTAATAAATTTTCATAGTTCCCTAATAACGTTAATGCATTTAAAATTTCAAAATTGTACAAATGTTTTTCAGATAAATTTACAAAATAATGTGGAGTTTCTGGATCAAATTCAGTGTTAGTGCTCCATCCTTTAACGTATTTAACAGAGTTGGAACCACTCATATGCTGTTTATAAATGATACCGTATTTTCGATTTCTTTCTTTATCCGATTGTAAAATAAAAAATTTAGTATACTTTTCGATTTAGATTGTGTATCTATATCATACTATCCTATCAAAACTGATGAGCCATGAATTTAATATGTTAATCTTGGTGTCAATCAGTATGGTGCACGCTTGTTTCGCGTCATTGAAATTCACGAAAAATCGCTGCAGCTTAAAATTTTCAGATGAGTATAGTACCAATAAATTCTCTTCATACACTGCCGCATATTGGAAGTTACTCATGGTTCACGAACTAAATCATATAAGAAATTGAATAATTTAATAGTTTTTTCCTTGATTCCGATGATATAGTATGCCGGTTCTTCTTCGACGAATTCCCTCAATGAGCCCGTGTAGTTGATGAAATGCTCTAGTTTTAAAAGCGTTGTCTCTATTGCAAACGAATCGTTATTGTCGATTGATGTCTGAAATTTCGACCAATCCAAAAATTTGAACAGATCATCACGACAACCACTGTTCTGAATTGATTGTAATATCCGAGATTTATATGTCTGTAGTAAATCCTGAAATAGCTGTTTTCTTTTGTCTTCATTCATCCTCTTATAGTAGAAAAGGAGTCTCGAGACAAATTGCTCCTGTTCTTTCTTAGACTTAATGAAATCCTTAATTTTAAATTCTTTAAAAAGAGCTTTTTGCTCTTTTCTAATATCTTGAAATATGGTATCACCATCGATATTTGATTTAGTAACAATATGCGACAAATAATGATATTTCGTCGGTTCCAAATCATCATCATTCCCTGATGAACCTGACTCGACCTCATCTTCTAGATTATCTGATATATCATCTTCATCGTTATTCGTACCCACTCGATTTCCCGAACACCAATCCTCAAATAATTGTTCTCGATCCTTATCATTATCTATTAAAAGAAACGCCGGCTCAGTTTCAATTTTTGTTCTTTCTTTTCTCCAAGTCGAGTATTTATCTAATCCGAATATATCAAATAATTCAATAAAGCTCTTTCTTGTTTCTGAGTTATCTGAATCTTTTATTTTGTCTATCGAAGATATAAGTTGCAAGTTGTCATTAGAATGACCTTTATCTTCCTTGATGTGAGATATACTATCATTCGACACAGAATGAGTGTTACCAACAACTACAGGAGTTATATTGTCGTCATTTTCATTCTCAATATCTGATTCATTCTGTTCACCACTTAAATCTTGTTTCATTTGTTGAATTTCTTCTAACAATTCATCGAATATTACGCTGGAATCTATTGAAGAAGAGTAGTAACCTCTCGCAAAACCAATTAATAAAACCAATTTATCCTTATTGATATATTCTAATAATTCTAAACTATCTGAGTCATCTAAAACGTTTTGCGATTTTCTCTTGGGATCTAGGTAGAATTTAATACCGTTGCTCCATATTACCAATTTCCAACCATTACATAAAGGAATTACAAATACTGGCTCATTAATTGCTGGCTCTGAAGAGATACTTCTGTCATTATCATTCTTTTTATTTTTCTTTGATGATTCGAATATTGGTTTCTCCCATTGTGTCTTTTTAGTTTCTGTATTGTAGTAATAATTCTTACCATTAGGGGCTTTATACTCTTTCCAAGGACCCTTCATAGTCTCAGCACAATTAAAGAAACGAAATATACTAGTCTATTCAATGCTTAGATACTACACGATCTACGGGTTACCATCTGTGATGTTGTTTGTTGTTTGTTTTTAAAATATTTGATCGCACTTGTTGTTGCCTAATCGGTGAAAAACAAGCATTATATAAAGGACTCATCACAGTTTGTCAGGCATCAATATACATACTCATAATAATAAATTACTCTTACAAACATTTAAATAAGTGAAATATCCAATAAAATCATTCTAATATTTACGATTTTCGAATTATGTATGACATACCTCATCGGAACCGCCTAGAAAGGAAACTATTTCCTTTCTTGGAATTACCCCCTCCCAAAACAGAAATTTTTAACCGGCGGAAGAAATTTAATTCACGGTGTAACAGACAATAAAACATAATAATAAAATGATGCAAAGAACATTATACTGTAACATCGGTTAGACAGATGAGTTAGTATTTACTAAAAGTATTTACCGCGATACTTAATCCCAACAGAATCCAACAGAAAACTATATTCGTGTTTTGCACTATAGCTTTGACATTGTTCATAGATCTGTCGCTAATTGCCAATGAGACTTCAAAACAACTTTCTAGAATTTTGAAAGAGAGTTAGAGAGTATACAAAAATACTTTAATAAATTTGATTTGACAAATCTTTGCTACTATGAGGACTTTTATATCATCTATTGAAATACCTGTTGGTTATCTAACACCTAAATTCCCATCCTTATATTGGCCTATTTCTAACAAAAGTTATAGTTTAGCTTTTCTATATGATATCGTTGATATTTGGAAATTTACATTATATTGGTGTCTAATACTCAATGGCGCCTTCTACGGTGCTACAGGCCTTATTGCAACATTGACTCATAAGAACCAACCAAGGTGTATTATGATCTTGGCTACTTATATTACATATGGTGGTATTCAAGGTTTTATTGTCGGAACGGTGATGGGATTCCTTATCGGTGCAGTATACAATTCAGGTTTATTTGCCATGTCTACATGGATTCCATTATGTTGTGCTGTTGCACAGATTCTATATGAAGTTGTCAAGAGTTACTCCACGATCGGGTCAATTATGTGATTAGACAATGATAGGTATATTACGCCTTACGCCCTATATTGATCGCGTTATTATTAACGAAGAAATATGACTAATTATATGGCTAGTGCCATCTAATTCGAAGCCATCATCATCATCGTCATGACTCTATACTGCGGATGATCCTAGTTATGAACTTTTCTTCCCAGTACCATTGTCGTGGGAAATGACTTTATTACATCACTTTTCACGAGCACTGCGCCCCAGGTTTTCCCTCCCGATTTCCTTCTTTCTTTTTCCATCTCCATCTGAATGATCATAACAGCGAAAGATAGCAAATATATAAACGAAGATAAGATTTTGATTCATTTCAACTTTTAATATCGGGAGAATCTTAACTTCAATAGAGACCAATTTACAAAGAGTAGAAAAGAGTACTTTCAATATCGTTCTGATTAGTTATTAAATCTACAACTTTACAACTTCGCCCCTATCATTGCTTACTAAATGTCCGCTTCATTGATCAACCGTTCATTAACCAACATCAGAACAGAATTAGATTTCCTAAGAGAATCTAACGTTATTTCTGATGATATATTTAACAAGATTAATGACTCTTTACCACAAAGATATAATCCAAACAGCTCTAGAGATTCCGTGGCATCATCCACCCAAGTTGAATATGTCGAAGCTATCTATGATTTCCCCCCACAGCAAGACGGTGATTTAGAATTAAAGACAGGTGATAAAGTTGAAGTGATAGAAAAACCTTCTAGTGAATGGTATAAAGGTAAATGTAATGGTAAAACAGGTATGTTCCCATCAAACTATGTTAAACCTGCTTTTTCTAATCCTCCAGCTCCATCCAGAGATGCAGCATCTATTAATGGTCCACCAAAATATGGTAACAATGATAATAAATTACAACATGAATATACAAACAATTCTTCTTCTCAGGTATCTTATCAACAACCTCCACAACAACAGCAACAACAAGCTCCATTCCCACCAGCTTCTACTAATTATTATCAAGCTCCTCCTCCACAACAACAAGTTGTTTATCAACAACAACCTCAACAACCTCAACAGGTTATCGTACAACAACCACAAGAACAACATAGCCATAGTTCAATGAAGAAGTTTGGTAGTAAATTAGGTAACGCTGCTATTTTTGGTGCAGGTGCTACTTTAGGTAGTGATTTAGTCAACAGTATATTCTAATCTTGGAAACAAATACTAATAATTATCAATCTTTTCTTTCGTTCATGTTTCTTTATTTGATTAGAAACTCCAGTGGGTCCAAGCTGTAATGACTTAATATAGAGCAAAGGTGGAATATCTGGCATAACCAACATAATGTTTGGGCTCATTTAAATTCTTCATTTTCGAGGAGATTTTCAAACACATACATACATATATATATTGACATATATATCCCTAAATGGTAAATGATATATAATATAAAAACAAAGTTCTCACATTTATGACATTAAGGAACTACTGCATTATTATTTTGTTTCACAAATTTAGCTAAACTTTTTTTAATTGTTAAATAAGAATATAAATTATTGATATATACATAAGTTTTATAGAAACTATATCATGAAATGAAATATCTTGAATAGGCATGGTATATCCTATTGACGACATTTAATTTAGCTTTGTTTGATAATCCTGTATTAACTAAATCACCAATATCTCTTACCCATTCATCCTTTCTATCCTTTGGTACAATTAATGATCCGTTAACAGATAAATCTGATATTTCCATTATTAATAATGCATGATTAATATTTCCCAAATCGTCATTATTCTCAGCTTCTTTCTCAAAATTTTCATAATTTAGTAATCTTTCAATATTATTTAAACTTTTACTCACTTGTTTCTTATAGTGTGAGACATTTGACCAAATATTACCAAGTTTAATTAATCTTGTCAATGAATTCATTGTCAAATATATGACAAATGTTGCAGGTGACAAAGCCATTATTCCGAAGACCAACTGTTGCGATTTCAGCATTTTGTCAATACCATTTAAAGCTAATGAGCCATCAACCTTTGTCTTTTGTACTTGAATTAAAATCGATCTAATCAATTTACCTGTGAATATATTTCGAATAGGATTATTCAATTCATTTTCATAAATTTTCATAAATTCATCCAAATCTCCATGTATAATTTGATCAATTAAGACATTTTCACCAATAGTTTCAACATATTTTGGATTATTATCTTTCACAATTTTAATAACCATTCGACACAAAGAATTCATCTCAGAATCTAGTGTTCCATTCGACATCATTGCAATTTCACTACCATCATCATGCCTAACCGTTGCCCAAATATCCTTTATGGGAATCCAAACCCAATTATAAAACAAACCACGAATAAAATCAAGTACATTTCTTTGGAAAAAAGTAATTATTTGATACCTTGATTGCCATGTCAACATAATTAGTTTCGGGCCATTCATTACTACCAATAAACCTATTGGCCAATATCTGACCAGATAACTTGGTTTCTCTTCAGAAACCAATTTTATAGAGTTTTGTTCTTTTACAAAAGACTGTGTCTCTTTGATTATGTCTATAGACGTATCATCTGTTCTGTTTTGGTCATTTAAAAACATTTGCAACATATTAAAACATTCAATCGCATTTCCTTTTAAAAATTTCCTTGGAAATGATTCAATTAAATTACCGAATTTACTCAATGATTTATTATTCATGGAAGTAATAAAAGTCACTTTTCTTTGAAGCTCATTATTTAACATATAACTAGGTAAACCTAAGATAAAGGATACTGGGTTTGTAATCTTATTTCTTGTAGTTGCAATTCCAATAAAATCGAAACTTTGTACCCTATTAATTTTTGTTAAAGTAGGTAATAATTCATTATGACAGAAACTATTTGCAAATGCAGGGATCTCTTTATAGAATAAATATGATAAATTATCCCTGTGAAATTTTGTACTTGAAATTTTCAAGAAATGATTCATTTTTTGTTTAATTATGTGGAAAAGCTCAATAGATCTTCCAATCGAAGTTTGTAACATATAATAAAGTTTATTTATGAATGAACCCTCAATTGATCTAAAATATGACTCCGTTTCTAATGCCTTTGGTAAATTATTCAATGTTTCGACCGTTATTGTATAATAACAAAGGATTAAAATATAACGATATATGGTATAATTTAAGAATTTCTCAATTTGGGAAATTTCGATCTGAGAATCATCAACACTCTGAATTTGAATTGCCTTCATATCATTATAAGAATAAGTAAATTGATTTGTAAATTGTTGAAGACTATTAAAATTTATTTTCTGAACCTGATTAATATTTGATTGATTAACGATATTTTTTTGGAAATTATTGACTATTGTTTTAACATGCTGTAAAGAATTTTGTAAATATTCGATTTTTGAATATTGTTCTTCATTTTGTTTCTTAATTGAAATTTCAACGGCACCAAAAGTGATTTTTTGTGTGAACGTTTCCAAATCTTTATCTACAACTGATAATAGTTGTAAAATAGAGTGATCTAAGATCATATTTCCGTTTGAATCTCGATTGTTTCGCAATAACCTGGAAGCATTTAATTATCACTGAAACGTTACAACTATGGTTTGTCTTTTTAAGTATTCAATTGATTGTTGTCGTTGTATCATCTAATCCAAATGCGTTTCTCTCGCTAATCCCGGAATTTTGGGTGCGTTAGTAACAAGGCGGAGCGAATTCACCATGTAAGAAATTTATTAAGGGAGACATATAATAATCTAGCACCAGAAAGAGATTTCAATACACTGAAGGATAAATTGTACAGTAATCGACGGTAAGACTGTTTTACCTTAAAAGTTACCACCAATAATTGTAACAACTTGACTATGTATCAAGTTATTAAGGAGGTGTTTTTCATAGGAAATGGGACCCACTTATTGTGACAATAGCACCACGTATCAAACACAATACATTATTTTGGTAGCTTCAGAATAATTTATTAGAAAATGTCACTATTTTCTTTTATGTATCACTCTAATGTTATGTATTCTAAAGGAGTTACAACATATACAATTGATGTTATACGTTAGATGTTATTATTAACTGCAATTTGCAACTCAAATGGTTAGACAATTAATTTAAAGATCCAAACGTAGAGTCCAATTATCGGTTATAGGTTATGTGAATCAATGATGAAGTTTTTCATAGCACAAGATCTGTGATGATTGATAACACATGCTGTAGTCATAATGATCCATAGATAATAACTAAGAAAGCATTGTTTCGATGATGCAGATCTCTGTTATCTTCTGCAATATATGATTCATGATTACAGATATTGTAAGATTTACTTCTGTTAAAATGTGTCAAATTACGTATAATATAATGAAAAGGATTCTGGAATGTTCTAGAATGTCCGATTTTTCTTTTCTTTTTGTCACCGCACGGAGAGTTGCACGCAGAAGAAAATGGAGGAAGAAAGGGGAAAACTTATTGATCGACTGCCATTTCTCTGTCTAAAATGAAAAAAAGGAACGTTTGATGTGGAATATCATATTTGGAAGAAGTGTTATATAAAGAAGGGATACCATTTAATAAAGTTAGAAATAACAAAAATATCTGAGGCGAATAAATATTATTGATATACTGGGGACACTTTATTTTATTAACAGAGTTTTGGTAAAAGGGGCAATTTATATTGAAGGATAAGATATAATATTATTAATTTGATTGAATAAATGATGCATTGTGTTAATAGGAAGCGTACATTTAATAGATTATCCAATACGGATCAAACACCAATTAACAATGATAATGATACAAATATATCTCAATCGTATATTCAATTAAGACAAAAAATTGAATCAAATTGTTATAAAATATATTTATCTAAACAAGTTAGTGAAAATAAAATTTTAAATGACATTACTAGACTTTTTTTAAAATTGAAGAAACAATATAATGATTCTAATAGTAATAATAGTAATAATTATCAAGTAATAACAGATTTTAATGGTAACCAAATATATATTAATATTAATGATGAAGAGACAATAGTAATGAATCAAATAATACAAGGAATGAAGATAAATTTGAATTTTTTAAAACAAATTTTATTAAAAGAATATCTTTTCGAAGATTATGAAATTAAAATTAATGAAAATAAAATAATTATTGAAAGCAATTGCGATAATTTTAAACAAACTATACCAATAATAAATTCAATGACTACTACACGGAATAATATTAATAATATTGATAAATTTAATATTAACTATAAATTTTCTGATACAAATACTTTAATGGCACAAATTATAATTGAAATACCATATGAACAAATATCATTAATAACAAATAATAATAATATTACTAAATTAATTAGTGAACCTGAATATTTATCATGTGAAACACTTAATTATATTAATGACCCGACATATCAAGCCATTGAAAGAATACGATTGGAATACATTCAATTATATAATCAAAATGACAGAACAACTAAAAGAATGAGATGTCAATGAAGATATCCATATTATATAGCATACAAGCATACATACATACATACATACATATTAATGAATACGAAAGAAGGCAAGAAAAAATGAAATTGCCAAGAGATAAAAAAATAATAATGAAAGATTGCACAGTTCACTTCACTGAGCCGCATTGCTCTATTAAGAAAAATGATGCAGCCAAAATATATATACCATATTTTTTAAATTGATATTGGTATAATTGTTGCAAGAAACTGGGGCATAACAATCGTTGCATATAAAGTTGATTTACTAGATCTAGCTTATGTAATATTAACAAATTGTTTAAGAGAAAGATGAACAGTTACTTAATTCTCTAATTTGGAGGTAACTATAATGGTTTTAACAATTTTACTACCACCGTTCTTATAATATCAATAATATGTCACCTCGAGACGCCACTACGTTGGTTTCGCGTCTCAATTCTTATTCCTATTCCAGTTCATTCAAACAGCTGAATGGGAGGTCTAAGGTCTAGAATAGAAAACCGGTGTATTTGACGCGTCTCAGACTGAATTCGGTTACAAAGAAAGTGGAAATTAGTTGAAAACATTTCGCGTTTTCCTGATTGTGCATGCCGAGAATACCCTGCACATACGCAAGAACTAATTCGATCCGCCCCATTGACCTGAAGAGAGAAGGAAAAAGAAACGTGGGAAATTTTAGCAACACACAGATACTTCCGCACAACGCCATACAGTGATATAAATCGATTTATTTATTTTTAAAAAAAATTTCGCGCCTCGTTTTCCGTTTTTCGATTATGATCTGTTTGTGACGGAGTTTCTCTGGAGACGCGGGCACAGAAAAAAACCGAGATTCAGAAAACGAAAAGCAACAAAACACTGAAACGGCCGTAGCACAACAGAACAGAAACCAGTAAACCACCGATCGTCGAAAATGAGAATATCAAAAAAAATTCGAAAAAATTCTTCTTGTCCCCTCACAGCTCACAGAGTTCAATAGCAAAACTGATTTCACATACAATTTTACATTATAATTACAATTATATCGTTGTGTTTGTGATGAGAATTCTATTATTTGCAGTGAATCCGCAGTACGGTAAAATTATCAATCTCGTTATTCATCGTGGTCTGTGATTTTTGTTTACAAAAGAGACAGCTAACAATTTTGTATGAAACAATAATTAATATAGACTTTTCTCATTATAATAAGTGATTGATCAAATATTTTCATATATTCACAGAGTTAATATAGCTTTTCTGTCTATTGTAGATTTTATAATATTTTTGAAACAATGAAATATTAATTTTTATACAGTAATATTTTTTTTTTTCATTTACTATTTATTTATTAATTTATTTATTTGTAACTTCTTATATAACAACTTCATTCACGTTAACTTATTAAACAATTCAAAATATTAGTGAATAAGAGATCAGTTATAAATATAGATTCATATTCTATTTATATTCTGTCGTGTTTTTTTATTGCCGTCATATCACATACAAAGAGAATCTAACCACACATACAGTTAGATAGAAAGTATACTATTAAGATTTTTTGGAAATATATCTCTGTTCTTTTTAGTTATATTACTTACATTAGTATTTTGATATCATCATATCCATATTCACGAAAATTTGATAATTCTCTTCAATACAATCTAGCATATTAAATACTTTTAAGAAAGAACCAATTCAAAGTTTTTAATCCTTAAAAAATAAAATATTTCAACATACACTCATATAAGAAGAAATCAAAATGTATGTTAGAAATTTAACAGATAATAACCATAATCCTAATGGTAGTTCTCAGGATTCATTTGATCAACCAGGTAATAATATTAATCAACAACAACATTTATCTAATCCATTTTTAGGTAGTGATGAAGAAAATTTAGATTCTGGTTCTTCCTCTTCTTCATTAGATTTTAATAATACAGCAAATAATTCAAACATAAATAACCCTTATGATAATAGTCATATTTCTGATTATAAGGGTTATTATTCTAAAAATGCAAGCGCTTTAAACCAAAATATTATTAATAACAACAACAACACAATGAATAATTCATCAAGTTATTTAATGCCACCAAAACATAATCAAAATAATACTAATAATACAAACTCTCAAGGTACTTCCCCAAATCTATCAGATTCAAATAACAATGAAATTTTTTCTCCACCTGAATTTGATAGATATCCTTTATTAGGTTCAAGAGTATCATCACAAGCAAATTTACAATCTCCATCACAAGCAAATTCTCCAAATCCAATATCATATGGTTCTCCTTTAGGTAATAATTCAAATGCATCATTCTCTTCATCAAATCCTTTTAATGGTGAACAGGATTTTTCACCATTTGGTGGTTATCCAACTTCTTCATTCCCATTATTACTCGAAGAAAAAGAAGATGATGATTATTTACATAATCCTGATCCTGAAGAAGAAGCAAGATTAGACAGAAGAAGATTCATCGATGATTTTAAACATATGGACAAAAAATCTGCGGGTGGTTTACTAGGTATTTTCACTTTAATTGGTGCAGGTATTGCAATTTTCATCATTTTGCCTGCAATCACATTTACAGGTGTTACAGATTATGGTTCAAAGGGTCAAGTAATAGATTTCTTAACGGCTTATAGTTATCCACGTCTTTCTGCAATTAGAACTAATTTAATTGATCCAGATACTCCTTCAAGTGCAAATTCAAGAAAAGCTAAAGATGGTTCTTCATGGAAATTAGTATTTTCTGATGAATTTAATGCAGAAGGTAGAACATTTTATGATGGTGATGATCAATTTTGGACTGCACCAAATATTCATTATGATGCAACAAAGGATTTAGAATGGTATGACCCTGATGCTTCAACAACAACCAATGGTACTTTAAAATTACGTATGGATGCTTTCAAAAATCACGATTTATTCTATAGATCAGGTATGGTTCAGAGTTGGAATAAATTATGTTTCACTCAAGGTATACTTGAAATTTCTGCAAATTTACCAAATTATGGTCGTGTTACAGGTTTATGGCCAGGTCTTTGGACAATGGGTAATCTAGGTAGACCAGGGTATTTAGCTTCAACAGAAGGTGTTTGGCCTTATTCTTATGAATCTTGTGATGCAGGTATTACACCAAATCAAAGTTCTCCAGATGGTATCTCATATTTACCAGGTCAGAAATTAAATGTTTGTACTTGTGATGATGAAGATCATCCAAATCAAGGTGTTGGTAGAGGTGCTCCAGAAATTGATATCATTGAAGGTGAAGTCGATACTACTTTGAATGTTGGTATTGCATCACAATCTATGCAAATTGCTCCTTTTGATATTTGGTATATGCCAGATTATGACTTCATTGAAGTTTATAATTTTAGTACAACTAATATGAATAGTTACGCTGGTGGTCCATTTCAACAAGCTGTCTCTGCTGTTTCAACTTTGAATACTACATGGTATCAATTTGGTCAAGATGCTGGTTATTTCCAAAAATATGCAATTGAATATTTAAATGATGATGATGATGGTTATTGTCGCTGGTTCGTTGGTGATACTCCAACTTTCACAGTTTATTCAACAGCTTTACATCCAAATGGTAACGTTGGTTGGAGAAGAATTAGTAAAGAACCAATGTCTATTGTTATGAATTTAGGTATCTCAAATAATTGGGCTTATATTGATTGGAGAATGATTTTCTTCCCTGTTACAATGTCAATTGATTATGTTAGATTATATCAACCACCAAGTGCTGAATCTATAACATGTGATCCAGAAGGTTATCCAACTTACGATTATATCCAAAATCATTTGAACGTTTATTCAAATGCTAATTTAACTTCATGGGAAGCTGCGGGTTATTCATATCCAAAAAATATATTAACTGGTAATTGTAAAAGTTCAAAATTTACATTATAAATTAATAAATTTAGCATGAAAAAAAAAATTTCAGAATAAATTAGATTCAGACAGAGCATAGACATACAGATACACAAAAAATTAAAATACAATTTAAAACAAATGTATAGATACAAACATATCTAACATATACCTCTCAACCCTGCATAATATATATATATAACTATTCAAATATTTAAACAATTTACTAAAAAAAAATAAAGTAAAAATCATATTAAATTATGTTCAGAGGAGAAAGCAACGAAGTATATAATTTTTTGACTTTCCCACTCGCTGTTCGTGGGACTTCATACACCAGATGGAAATCTTAGTTTTTAAACAAACCATCTTATTGGCATATTGTCTCAGGAACTATATCTTGTGATAAATATATTTTGGTTCAAAGTTACATAGTTTTTAACATATTATGAGCCCTCCGTCATCTTCTCAGCCAAAATAATTTTCTACAGCGCGAGACAACAACAGCGAATATTCGAGACCCAAATATTCTAAATCTTTACGTATATGCTGTAAGAATGAACGACACTTTAAAGAAACAAAAGTTATTAGAGAATATATGACGAAATAATTCAAGTAGATATTGTATCAATACAAATTAGTTCATTCAAGGTATACCAACTTTTTCGAAGTTACTATTAAGTCGAACATCTAGTTTCTTTCAAAGAAAGTTTTTTTTTGGTAATGAGTGAACCTCAATCTTTGAAGGACATTGTAGAGACATCTACAAATGTACGTCATGATATTTCTAGTTGGTTAAAGATTAACTTTGAGCAAGTGATTGATGACACCAAACAAGATAATACATCGGAGGAATTACCTTTGAAGATCATTGAAGAATTGTTTAAATTCTCAAAACATATAACTGAAATTGAAGACCTGACAAATCTTCATTCCCATAACATATCGGTCACAGCATCACAATTACTATGTACCAGTTTATGCCACCTCACCTCTGAAAATTTAGGTAAAATATACGATGCAGCTGAATTGATGTCCAATATATTAGCTGAAGAAAGTGTATCAGAACTGGATACAGATGATAAATCTAAGAAAAAGAAATTAAATTCGAAGAAGATTTACACTTATACATTCGCAAAGGAATTGGCGGCAACATGTTTAATACAATTATTCGAACTCTTTGCAAAGGATATTCATTCTTTAGTTCCCTTCTTATTACCAGTTATTTTTAAAAATATCAAGAAGATATTAGAAAAAAGCAAACATTTCCATGCCCTTTATTCTGTTACTTTAGTCAAACTTCTACGTTCCATGTTTAGAAATACAAATGGTAACTTCTTTGATACTACATATTCTTCTAAATTTACAAAATTGTCAAAGTCTGTCTTTGAAGAAATGAATAATAAACAAATTGATTATCCAGTTGATTTTATATCCGCATTAATCGAATGTTGGACTTTCTTCTTTAAGCAGGAAGATTACATCAAGGAGCATAGCAATAATATTATGGAAACCATATATATCAAATTTTGGAAATCTGAAATTGCAGTATACGGTATTTCGAACGATTTCACTAGAATAGTCACAGCTAAAGCTTTAGCTGAGATAATATTCGATTATCAATACACCAAAAAAATTATTAGCTTAGAACAGGCGTTGGAATTTTACATAAGAATATTCAGACATTCCCATTCAAGAGATGTTAGAGCCGGTTGTTTTGAATCCATCACACAGTTCTTGACCATGAACCTATTGGCAGATAGTTCATTCCTACATGATTGTAAGTACCTGTATATATTACAACGTTTAAGTGCAATATTTTCCCAAAAGAATATTACCGAGAGAAGATCAGAAACCATTATCAGATGGCTCAATATGTTTAAATCATTACACAAGCTAATCCTACCACATATTTCTGAAGCTTCTAAAAATCAAATATTGTTTACATTATTGGGTTTGAGATCTGAAGAGTCATTGACTAACAACACAGAGGATATAATCAAGTTTCCGATTGAAGTTAGTTCTGAACAGACAAACCAATGGTACATCTTATTTCAATTAGACATCATTGAACTGTTATTAGTCACCCTATCATCATCCTTCACCAATGGACTAAAAATGAGAGATGAAGTCAAAGAAAAATTGATAATGTTGTCGATTTCCGATTTATATGTCATCCGCTTGTATTCTAATAGAGTGCTCAAAATATTTTTGATCAACTTCCCAGATCTTCTAACTCCAGTTATTACTGATTCACTGTCAGCATTATCAAATACTTTCGAGAATAAAAATAAAGCTGTCTTACCATTTGCCCAGCTTCATGGCCATGCCTTAATTATTGCCAATTTGGTAGAAGTCATGGACAAGGATTATGTTCCATATGAACTAATTATGAGGATTACAGTGTTTGCTACCTCTTTTATCAAAAATCATACCACTTCTACAAATGGTGACCTCTACTTTAAAGGTTTAGTATGTTGGATTTTATTAACTGGTTTGATGAATTACAAAGACGAACAATATTTATCTACACAAAAGGCCCAACTCCTATTATTCTGGAAGGTACTTTTGACTCATTCATTCACCTATAGAAATGAAGAGGAATTATTTAGAAATCTAAAGACAAGAACGCATGCCTTAACTTGTTTGCTAACTTTCCTGAGTAATGCAGATCTTAATAGAGATCTATCAACTCAGTTATCATATTTACTGACTAAATGTTCCAATTTCAATCATTCTGTGGAACTAAAATCTGCTAGAATTGATGACGCATTACTAGAAAACGAAAATAGAATAGTACAGATTTACTTACAACTGGAAAAATTTATCAGATATGATTTCAACAGTTCATTATTAATATTGATCATGAAGAACTTTTCTGATCCAAACTTGTATATCGAACCAACAAGTTCGATTCTACCATCTGTGAAATCGATAAAAAAAATATCTAAAAAGGATGATGCAAGAAAAGAAAAGGTACTAGAATATAACATCGATGGCGTTCTTCGTTTAGAGGATAATTTTGGATATGGTATCTCTAGTAAAATAGTAAACGATGGTATAATTGAATTAAACTCTAGAAATATTGAAAGTATGCTTACTGATGTACCTGGATTATGGAATAATAATACTGACTATTGGTATGAGACTTTTGAAGATGAAGTCAAGACCCCGATATCAAGGCTACTATCTAATGATTCTCTGGTCTTATTATTTGGTAAAAAGTCTTACGCGAAGGGTATATTGTATATGCCCAAAGTCACAACATCTCTAATTGACTTTTCGATGGAACTATTCTCATCAGTCTTCCCATACTTAAACAGCAATATTCAATACTCTTTGATCGAAAACTTAAATCTTGCTTTATTTTCTAAGAATACGACCTTAATGAGAAGCGTGGCAATTTCTGCAAATATTTGTACTGCGATATACACCTCCTTACAAACGATAGATAGAGAGAACATATCATTAGATAAATCTGTCGGAACTTTAATGATTGAGTCAATTAGGAAAATTGAATTCAATAACGATAATTATTTAACATGCTTAAAGTCTAATTGTGTAGGTTTAATCATAGCAGCAGTAAGAAGAGGAATGGAAACAGAAGAATCGGCGGACTTTATTGAGGAGCAATGTAATATCATAATTAAGGCTCTTTCTGACAACGACGAGCCATTCGTTAGGATGCTAAATATCCTTTCATTGTCGTCTATTTACCATCGGAATGCGAAAGTGGCCAGGTTTGAAAATATATATGAGGTTCTAATTACGATGATCAATGATCCTCATCCTGTAATTCATTCGTGGTCATTAAAGGCCCTGGATATACTGTTGAAGAAACATTCAACTATGAACCCTGAACATATATCCACATTGCTAGCAACTCTTCTGGATCACATGCTAAACCCACAGTATGGTTACTTTGGTAACTCTACATTGAGATACAACTATAATTCCCAATACAATTCACATTACATGATTGCAAGTATTATAAACACTATAGTTGAAAATGTTGGCCCTAATCTGTTAACCCTAGACCATAATGGTTTAACTGCTTTTCAAAATATTTGTCTATTTTTGGTAACAAGCGGCGATTTACCTGAACAGCTAAAGGGTATCAAAATATACGAAAAAATTTCAATCTTTAAACTGGACAACGTTCTCAATGATAGCATGTTTATCCAAATTGCTGAAAATATAATTTCAAATTCAGTTTCCTTAGGTATTGGCTCTTCATATTTTGATACAACATTTACCACTCGTCACGAACTTATTTCAAGAACATCCAGTATCGATGCTGCACTTCAATGTTTTGAAATTTTCGAACAACTAGCAAGACTCCACAAAGGAAACTTATTTTTCAAGAGACTTGAACCAACATGCTGGCGATACCTGGCACTTTATCCAGATTATGTGGCAGTACGAGGATATTTTAAAGAATGGTTGAAGCAAACCCCAGATACTTTGAGATGGCTAGAAAAGTTAAGACAAATGTTTGACATGACAAATGGCAAATTATTTAAAAATGTAAATATAATGAACCACAATATTTTGATAGAGAGAGGTGCTATTGATATAGAGACAAAGGAAATTACTGGTGAACTTGAGGAAAAGATGGAAAATGTAGATGACCAGACCTCAGATACAGGAAAGTTACAACTTTCAGATGCGCTACAATGGTCTACAAAAGAGATCATCCTGGGATTACTTGCCAAATTATGCGTTGATGCCCAGGAGGAAGGTACACCTGAGAACCTTTCGTCAAAAATACCGGAACTAATTAAATTATCTTTCAACGCAACATCCACAAATATAGAACCTATAAACAAACTTGGACTTTCTATTCTTCACATTATTTTGAAGATGTTTGCTTACATGCCAGATCAGGAATACCCACAGAAGTCAATATTAGAACAACATGAAGCACAGATTTCTAGCGCATTGGTACCTGTTTTCCATACTGGAAGCTCGCCTGATGTAATTACAATGGCAATAAATGTCGGTGCAGAAATTATCTACTCTGGAATTCTTCCATCTATCACTGACAGTAGAATATCCCAGCTACTGATAAAATTATTAGACACATTTAACTCTGATTCGTCATATATGGCCATAGGGACTATACAGATCTCTACAAAAACAGCAAAACGGAAGATTGAACTGGCAGTTTTAAATGGCTGGGCAAAACTGATTAAACATGCAATAGAAACTGACAATGATGTTCTTATCGATTTTACGGAGACATATTGGTCTATATTAATCCCTCTATGGATTGTTTCTTTACGGGAATATATGATTTTAAGTTATGAGGGTACAACTCTAAGTGGAAACAAGCGAGAGAATGTAGGTGGTATACACCAGGAGTCAGATTCTACTAAATTAGCATTATACCAACCGGTATGGTTAAATATGACTAAAGCACTAAGTTCATTATTATTTATTGACAAGCAATCACTACTTCAATGTATGGACTCCGATGAGTTAGATAGTTTTATGTTTGCATTAGCATCAAGATGTCTGGACGAAATATTGCACAATATTGACAATGAAGAGGTTAAATTAAACCTTTTAGGTACAGTACATGGCATATTCAAGTGTAATATCCTATTACAAAGTCTATATTCTGATGATATATTTACAGAAATAATTGGTATATTTAACAGATTGATTTCGACTGGTTCAAAAAATGAAAAGGTCTCAGTCATAGAAATTATCAACGATCTCTTGAGAGGTTACAGGATAGCAAATCCATCTAATGAAAGTTTTCTGGCGGATATTGACAAACTCTACGAATTACTAAAACTATTGATGTTCATTGTTTCGGACCTATTACCATTCATCAAGGTTTCAGATATGCAAAACACCTTAGAACAAGAAATTAAGATTTCGAAATTGGAACAGATTATTCTACGTAAGGCAATTGGTGTGTTAGAGGAGAATATCAACCAATTTGATGAAATATTTAAGATCGATTTATATGCATGTCAGCTATTCGTTATTGGTAGGGTATATCTTTCAAAATCTGTTAACGATCTGTTACCTATCTTTTTACCACTTTTAAAGAATATCGTATCAGACATGACTGGTAATGATGAAGGTGAGAGATTATTAACAATATTCTATAAAGCGACATATCAGAAATACGACACTCTAAATAGTAGCAACAGGATTGCAACTTTCTTGGTCCTGCTAACCAATGGATTTGACTCTTTTGACGATGAAGATTTTAGTTATAACGTTCATCAACTTTCAAGCAATATAGTTGATAAGGATTCCAGTCAAATTATTATTTCAGGTTTACAGAAGATCGTTGAGAATGTCAATAAATTCAGGAGTTGTAAAGATGCTATGCAGATATTTATAAAGGAGTTATTTTTGAAAGAAAAGTTATCCGAAGAGGTGATTATTCCAGCATTGGGTATTTTGGTTACATTTTCGAAACAAGCTGGTACTAATGATGAATCAAAATACCTACCTTCCTTTTTAATATGCATGTTATTCGTCTGCAAACACTACAATATGTTACAATCACATCATACCAAGATTACAGATGTTATGAATGAGTTGGCTGAAGTTGGATCTGAAAACTTTAAGCTATCAATAGAAAAGATTCTACAGACAGAATATAAAGGCACAGTTAAAAGTATTATTGAAAATATTGACTTAAATCCTTCATCTGAAGTTAACTGTGCGAGTGTTGCATTAAAAACTTTTAAATAAGAACAATATAAGTATGTTTATAACAATAATAATACTACAAGATTTACGTATATATTTACATCAACTTCCATGTTTTATGTAGTTTCCTTGTCACAATATATTTTAATTTATCTGTCCGGTATTTGATCAGAATACTAAATATTAAAAATTTCACATACACAAAAATATGATTTACACAGTAATTTCGTGCAAAATTACATTATTTGATCTAGAGTATATTTAACGATATCTATAAAGTATTTCTTAAAACCAACAAATCAATAAATTCCATTAATTATCATTAGATGAATATATGGTTTGGAGAACTTTCTTTTCTCTTTTCACGAGCTGCCTTCTTCACAATTAAATCCATTTTTAACTCGGAGTTCGGGACGCCCAGATCGTTAAATACTGAGCAACACCACAGATAAATATCCTCTCTATTCATTGCCTTAGCACTTACTGAAATAGTTCTCAAAATAACCAACCTATTTTTTCTAGTAATTTTTAACTTTATTTCAGAGGGTGTCTGTATCATCCAAGGATTTTGAGAGTAGGCATGCTTCTCTGATAATGTTGTTGAACGTATGTAGATATATTTTGCCAAATCTAGGTAGTCCGTTTTCGAGTTCTGAACTAAAGTTTGTGGATTAACCTTTATCAAATATTTAATATAGATTGCTGAAATATATTCCCACATAGATAACTCATGTCTTGGATCTTCTTGGTGGGCCTTCATTAAAAATTCATTAATTAATGGGAAAATCTTTTCATTCAATGTTGATGGTTCTTTATTTAAATTCCATTCTAAGAATTTATCAATTACCAAAGGATACAACGGAATACGCTTTTTTAAAGGTATACTATCTAGTAATTTAACTGTTTGTAAGATAATATTCATATCGTTCTTTTTTAGCAATTCCCTGATAATAATCATATACTCTTGACTCGACAACGAACCATACAATTCTTCGATTCGTTTAATAGTGTCGTTTGAATTTTTATAATCTTGAAATTGTAACTGCATGTTCAACAGTGCTGAAAGATAATTTTTACTATTCCATAACAGTTCCTGAATTGTTGTCGATGTATATTCTCTCATATTTTGAATAACTTCTTTGGCCAAATTCAATGACGAAGTTCTGGATATGAAATTCAAAATTTCAGGTAGTAATAATGGGTTATTATATATGTAAGTCTTTGGTAATTTTTTCAAAATATCTGTACAATTATCATTATAAGATTTGTTTTTATTAAAGATTTTGAATACATTGCTAATGACTCTTGTATCATGTTCTGTTATAGAATCAAACAAATTTTCAATCTGATACCACGTTGTATGAACACCCGCTGGATTATTTATTCTGCAATCTGATTTAATCAAAGAATAAGCTACGTTAAGTTTTATTTGTTTATCTGAATTTCTTAAAGAGGATTCCAAAGTTGCATTCATTAATTTTCTTTTCACAGTTTTCTGAAGTAATAGATTATCTGTCAATGATTGAGTCATAACATCTAATGAATAAAATTGGAAATTTGTTAACATCAGATCTTCATTATGGGTTTGAAATAGTTCGTTTAATTGAATATATTGATCTAAAATAATATGATTAATCTTTGGGTTATTGAATGTTATTGTTGATAATAATTTGGATGCTAGTAATATGTCCAGTTTCAAATTTTGATTAGATTTATAATATAAAATGTAGAGGTCAAATATCATTGTTATATCATTCGTTGTAATTGTATCGTTTAGACACCATATAAATGCGTCTTGTCTAGAAATATTATATGAATTCATGTCATTTGAGATGTCTCTAATTATTTTTGATCTTAATATAGGGTCGTTGATATTATAAATTAGTTCCCTTCTATATAAACCTCTTACAATAGAGGATTTATCTTTATTTTTTAGAATGAAATCTCTAAATTTCTCATATGCTATATTATTTACAAAGGATATATTTTCATGATTAGTTGTTGGGATGTTATTATTTGTCGATTGTTCGTTATTGTTATTTACATGCAGAGATAAACTCTGGGAGGTATACTGTTTTGAATTATGTTCCCAATATTGTTTGAATATATTATAATTATTGCTATTGTTTCGATCGAATTTTCGATCCTCATTACTAACGATTTCAATTATTTTATTAATAATTGATTTATGCTTCGTAATTTGAGAGTATAACCTCTTCTGGATTGTTGCTTTTCTATAAGTAAATAAACGTCGAGGCAGCATTAATTACAGTCGCATTTGCCTTATAATTTCGAGAAAGGATATAAGTAACGGTTACTGGATATGAATATATTTAGACTGGGTGTTCTTAATAAATGCGATCCTAAGTATTTTCTTTCTATGATTGTTATTTAAAACTTGTGAAAAATTCGAACCTTGCTCGATGATATCTTTATTCGCCTTCAAGTTCGCCAATTTCATTTGCGGTTGATGGAAACAAAGAAAACAGAAAATAATGATATTTCTACGGTGAAATAATGAGTATACAAATAACAACAATACATCCAATACATATGACTAGACAGATGTGCGGAGTGAGATGATTAAAACCATGTTGAATTTTTTAAAAAAAGTCCAATGCAATGTGGTCATTAAATGAATATATAAAACTTAAATATTTGTGTTTTTATTGATATAACGATTTCGCTTGTAGATTACCAGTTTTGTTACAAGATGAACAATGTTTCCATTCCAAAATTTTACAAACGCACCAATAACAATATATTTTATTACAACAGTTAATGGTATATGGATTTGATACAGGTTCATTGCAATATGGACATATTGTATCGTCAATTGAATATTTTTGTGTATTATCAATTTTTTTAGTTTGCCAAGAATTAAATAAATATCTTGAATTTGGTAATAAAATTGTTACATTTAAAAGTTCTAATACAGCATTCCATAGTAATTGTCTATTTTGTACGTCCATTGACATTAATCTATTTTGATTTGAAAACTGCAAAGATGTATTAGTGTTTGTATTACTGTTATAATTATCAACAATTTTTAATCTTAATATTCTGTTTAATAAAGATGTGTAATTTCCAGTAACAATAAAATTGGAAAAATTCAATAATTCTGCCATACTAACCATCATTCTGTAATAACGCATAATTAAATTAAATCTGGTGGTACCAGTATTGGATAATAAGAGTCTCTTGTCTAATTTTAACAATAGATATTTGCTTAAAACAGTTGATAAATACAGAGCCATTCTTAACGGAGATTTATAAATTAAACCATTTAAATTTGTACCATAAGTTTCAATATTTGATGATTTTAAAGTAGTTTGTTTTCTTGGTCTGCGACTTATAAAAATATAGATTAATGTATCACATAATAGACCCCATTCATCAGTATTTTGTAAATTTGTCAGAATGCTTGCTCGCTCATCGTTATTATCATTTTCAGTGGTAATTACATTATTTAAATCACGAATTAATAAATTATGCAATTCACTATCTAAGATATTAGAATCTAGTTGAGCAACCCTCGACATTTTTATTATTATTATTATTATTATTATATTAACTAATCTGAAATATTTCTTAAAACCTAGTGATGTATGTTATTAGTCATTCCGTGAATGCCAACAGCATGAACATATATGTGTAAATCGGAGGTTTAACTAGAATTGAGGATATCCTGTGAAGTATATAACCAGTAGTAATCAGAACAGTCAGTGCCTTACAGAAGACACTTCCTCATCTCACCTTCTGTATTCAGTCATATAGACCTGGCTAAAGGAAGCCCACCGATGGGATCGATGAGCGGAATCAATCTTCTCTCTCTCTGTTTGCTTTCCCCTTACCAAAGATGCTCTCTCTGCCTGTGCATATTACCTACATTAATCGTATTGTATTGGGCGAGAGCTGATGATGATGACTGCCACTTATTTTTCACGAAAGTCAATGAGGCGAGCCAAGATACTGGTAGAGACAATTATAAATGGGAAACAAATGGGAAACGTTTGGGAAACGATTATAAACTAGATTTGAAGAAAAAATGCCGTGGAGTGTATTTTCCTCCATTATGAGGCACAATTACCACCTTAACGAAATAATTTCCCTCTTTTGTGTGAGGTACAGAGAGAAAGGATGCCCGTTGCCTCCACGGAGAAATTGGGCAGAGGGTAAAGTAAATACAGATAAAATCCTTTCTGGCAGTACACAGATAACACCGTACAGACTGATTCCATCCGTCAAATGTTTTGTGTACGGGATTTATTTTCCACGGAGAAATAAGAATGTCTTATTATGTCTCAAAATCATCAACCACTAACAATAGAGATATGTAGATTTTTTTTCTAATTAACTGTGAACATCAATCCTATTATGAATCAGATAATGACAGATATCTTAACTAAAAACATAAGCACAAATTATCTTGCAAGGCTATTATCATTTAATTATTTAATCGTTTAATATTAATGAATTTTTTTCTTTGTTTTGTAAGAGGGGAGTCAATAAAAATATACTCTCAGTTGAAATTCCGAACTGACAGCAACCATATAACCAAATCATTCATACACGTACATATATATACTGAGAGGAGGGTTGTTTTACTTTTGTATTTTAACAGTAATTATATATATATATATCTTTTCCTCTTTTTCATCAAAAGCAGATATTATACCATTTATTTAGCAACATACCATCTCCGTTCGTGTTTAATCACAATAATTAATACCTTAAAAACGAGTAACATATAGGAAAAAATGACGCAAAATAAGAAAACTAATTCAAATGAAATGCAAGTAAAAAATTTTAAGACTTTGAAAAATATTGTAACGATATGTTTATTTTTAATATCAACAATATTAATAAGCCAAAAGATATCGGTATTAAATCCATTTACGGATTCAATAAAACAAGAATATTGTCCAGCTACCTTACCTTTATTTACAAATGATAAAAATCTTATAATACATAACATTTTACATAATCAAACTTACAAAGAAGAAAGTATTAAAAGATTAGCAGGAGCAATTCAAATACCAACAGTAATATTCGATGAAAATCCTGATCCAAAATTGAATTCAGAGTACTATAATGAATGGTATAATTTCCACAATTATTTACTTAAACAATTCCCTTTAGTACATAAATATTTGAAAAAAGAAATTGTTAATAATGCTTCTTTATTGTATACGTGGGAAGGTACAAATCAAAATTTAAAACCAATCATATTTTCTGCTCATATCGATGTTGTCCCAGTTGAACAAGATACAATTGATGATTGGAAATATCCACCATTTTCAGGCTTTTATGAAAAGGAAACTGATACAATTTGGGGTCGTGGTTCATTCGATGCCAAAAATTTACTAATTGCTCAATTAGAAGCTATTGAAGATCTACTTTCTTTAAATAGATTTGCAATAGAAAGAACAATTATATTATCATATGGTTCTGATGAAGAAACTGGTGGTTTACAGGGTGCTCGTAGTCTAGCTAATATGCTTTTAGAAAGATATGGTCCAGATGGTATTCTAGCATTATTCGATGAAGGTGCGGGTATTATACCATTGAAGGATAATAAAACTTTCGTCGCAGCAATCTTAAATAGTGAGAAGGGTTACTTAGATTTATCCATTCAATTAAGTGGTGCGGGTGCTGGAAGAACAGGCCATTCATCTCAACCACCAGATCATACACATATTGGTGTAGCTGGTGAATTAATGAGTATATTAGAAAAATATCCTTTTAAATCAAATTTCAAAGTAACAAATCCAACTTATGAATTTTTAAATTGTGTCGCAGAACATTCTTTAAGTTTCCCAAAATATTTGGAGTGGCTGATTCGTACAGCTCGTAACAATCGTGTCGCAGAATATGCCTTAGGCCGTTTACTAGATGCTCAAAATAGTTTTAAATATTATTTTAGAACAACACAAGCTATCGATGTTATTCATGGTGGGAATAAAGCCAATGCTTTACCAGAGTCCGTTAATTTTTTAGTTAATCACAGAATTGAAATAGAATCATCTGTCAATCAGACCGTTGAACATTTCATCTCTTTAGCTAAACCTATTGCATCCAAATATAACTATAATATTCGTATCAATAATGAAACCATATTCTCCGTAATACCTAACAAGAAAATCGCACCTGCATTCATCGACATAGAAACCTTTGGTTCATTAGAACCAGCCCCAATTACTCCCCCAAACGGTAAATTGTGGGATATTTTAACAGGTACAGTTCAATTTGTCTTCGAAGATTATATGGGTAAACCTGAGAAACCAAACCTTTTCCTGGCCCCTGCTCTTTCACCAGGTAATACAGACTCTAAACATTTCTGGGATGTAACGAGTCACATATATAGATTTATTGGTTCCATAGTTCCATTTGATATTCTTGATACAACTCACTCGGTTAACGAACATTTTGTAATGGATCATCATCTACAAGCAATTGCATTTGTTGAACAATTCATTCTAAATATTAATGAATATGGGTCTCAATTATAAATAATAAGTATTGTATATATAGAATACAGTCATAGTGAAATGTCATTTCAAATACCAAAAATATTAGAATTCGATTTATGTCTCGTAATGAACCATAAGATACCAATTTCTCTGTAGTATGTGCGGGTTTACAGTGGGCGATGCATGAAAATAATGCTGACAAATTTACAGTAACAACAATTACGAATTAGAATGAACAATTGAATATTTTAAAGATTATCTGTAATTTCATTAAAGTTTGTAAATAGGTATTATACATACTGAAACATATAAGTAGAAAGAACGAAAAAATTATTATAAAAGACATTTAGTAAAGATATAGTGATAACTATTACCGGAGAAAAATGTTCAAAGGAGAATACTAAAGTTAAATGGTCATAAGAGAAAAATCATTAATGCAATAAACGATGATAATAAGTAATAAATATTCACTTGTTCATTATAACCACCATTATTCATTGTAAAGACTTCATTGTAAAAATCGTCATCCATTCCACTGTCGTTCACATCAGAAGCGGTTGAGGAGATTGAATTTTTATCAATATTAGCAGATTGTGTTCCAGAGTTGGTTGAAACTACCGAAGAGGAAGATTTCTGACTAGTCGTAGTTGTGACGTCTATACTGGAGGATCCGTTGTCTATTGTTCCTTCCTGGGTATTCAGAAATTCATTTTGATTGAAGGATTCAGAAGAATCGTCAGCATTTTCACGAATATAATTCGTATCATTATCAACATCTTTACCTAATACTTGATTGTTAATGTTATTTCCTTCAGAATTATCCAAGTCGGAGTCATTATCATCATTTTCTGACGTGGAATCTGTGCTAACTGCTGAAGACCCTTTGGAGGTAGATTGAATGGTAGATGATGTGCTATTAACAGAGGTACTCGAAGATGAATAAATATCAGAACTACCGGTAGTAGCTAGATAAACATTATCAGATGATTTAGTTATCCTATCAGAAATAGGTGCACTAATGTGTGGATCTGTTGTTTGATAATCCTGACCACCATTACCACCATTAGACGACGATGCTATATGTGTCGTTTGTTGACTACTACCTACTGAGGCAAAATTAGTTTGAGACGTACCAGTAGCTAAATCATATGTTGATGTACCTTGGTCATTAGTTTCCGTTGATCTGTCCTTTTCTATGGCGTCTAAGGAAGAAGATCCTGTCCCACTTCCATCACTACCATCTGTTGTAGTGTGGGAACCGTTACCATCTGTTGTAGTGTGGGAACCGTTACCATCCGTTGTAGTGTGAGAACCGTTACCATCCGTTGTAGTGTGAGAACCGTTACCATCTGTTGTAGTGTGAGAACCGTTACCATCTGTTGTGGTATGAGAACCGTTACCATCTGTTGTAGTGTGAGAACCGTTACCATCCGTTGTAGTGTGAGAACCGTTACCATCTGTTGTGGTGTGAGAACCGTTACCATCTGTTGTGGTGTGAGAACCGTTACCATCTGTTGTAGTGTGAGAACCGTTACCATCCGTTGCGCCAGCTTCTGTAGTTGTAGTCATCCAGGTTACTGTATCTGTTGGTGAACCAGTTGAATCAGTTGCCATACCCGAAGTTAAATGTGTGTTTGAATCAGTACCTGTTAAAGTTAAATCTGAATTAGTGTCGGTTGTAATATCGGATGTAGATGGTAATGTTCCTGTCGCTGTACTAGTAGTGCCATATGTGTCAGATTCGGTACCAGAAGTAGTCGTAATCACATCAGTATTAGTTAATGAACTTCCAGCACCTGTAGAGATATCACTGGTGTGGGATCCTGTTGTAGCATAATTAGATGAAGTAGAACCAGTTAAGATACCTGTATCTTTGTCTTCAGATGAAGAAGTAGTGACATCAGAAGAGGTAGTAGATGACTGATCATAAATTGTTATTGTTAAAGTTACTGTCTCAGTTGAAATATGTGAATCAGTAATCGTAGCAGTATCTGAAACTGTTTCTGTTAGAACAGCTGTAACAGTCTTTGTAGAGATCGAATTGGAGATGTCAGTAAATGTTACAGTTGATATTTCAGTAAAAGTTTGAGTTTGAGTCTGAGTTTCAGTAGAAGCGGTTGCTGCATGAGTTTCTGTAGCGGTTGTAATAGTAATATCAGTAGAAATTAGAGTTTCAGTCTGAATCTGAGTCTCTGTAGCCGTAGTGGTCTCTGTTTCAGTCAGAGTTTGAATCTGAGTGTGGGTTTCAGTAGAAGCGGTGGCTGCCTCGGTTGTTGTAGTAGTGGTAATAGTAATATCAGTAGAAATTAAAGTTTCAGTTTGAGTATTTGTCTCAGTCTCAGTCTCAGTCTCAGTCTCAGTTTTAGTAGTAGTTTCAGTTTTAGTAGCAGTCTCTGTTTCAGTTTTAGTTTCAGTCAGAGTTTGAGTTTGAGTTTCAGTCTCAGTTGCAGTTTCAGTGAATGAGTCAGTGATTGAGGTCGGAACTAATTGAGTAATAGTAGATATAATTGTATCGGTAAATGTTACGCTGGTAGTATCAGTAATGCTTTCTGTTTCGGTAGTTGTATGGTAGTTATCATTTGTAAAAGTAAAAGTTTCCGTGAGATATGAGGTTTCAGTGGATAGTACCAGTACAGAAGACGTTGCAATTACAGTTGTATGAGATGTTGAAACTAGTAATTCTGTTGATACAGTCGTGTCTGTAGTTGTAGAAATAACTGTATAATGCAATGTTTCAGTAGTATGATACGTTTCAGTCTCAGTCTCAGTATTAACTAATGTATAATTCACCGTATTAGTTTGATAAATGGTATCAGTTACAAAATTTGAACTAATCAAAGTGGTTGTCCTTTCAATAGTCTCAGTAGCCAATAATGTAAACGTATCAGTCAGTGTGTAATTATTGGTTTGAGTTGAATACGATGTTTGTGTTACAGTATCTGTGGTTGGTTTAGTTACTGTCTCACTGACTGTGGCAGTACTTAATATTGTTAGGGTTGAAATATCTGTAACAGTTTCAGTTTCTGTATAACTTTCAGTGTGTGTGTGACTGCTGACTTCTGTTTGAGTAATAATGTGAGTATCTGTTGTTGCAAGTGTGTGTGTGACAGTACCAGTTTCAGTGGTGACCTCAGTATGAGTAATAGTATCTGTGTCCGTAGTCACCTCAGTATGAGTAATAGTATCTGTGTCCGTAGTCACCTCAGTATGTGTTTGTGTTGCAGTAGCAGTTTCAGTAGCAGTTTCAGTATTGGTAGCAGTTTGTGCGTGTAAATCACCAACATTGGCAAGTAGTTGCTCAGAATTAACAAATGCACCAGGTGGAGAGTATTGACAGATATATACAGTATTTGAACCACAAGTTTTCTTAGCACAACCAACTTGAGTACTTTCTTTCCAAACAACTTGAACAAAGTCTCTATTTTGACTGGTCCAGGACGGACTAGAATAATCATAATATTCAACACCAGAGTACCAACCTTCTACAACCTCAGTGATATCACTTGGTCCAACAGAAACAGTGAAACCATATACACCGTTGGTAAATGAATTATCTTGATCACACTTGTAACTACCTGCCAAATCAATTGCTGAATTGGCTGCCTTCTTTAACCACGTTACCTTTGGTGTATCGACATGGTAATTTCTCTTGTTTGTTAGCGCTGCTACCATCTGATCTTGCTCCTTACTTGAAAGTGCATATTTAGATGTTAATAAACCAGCTGTTACTAATCGAAGTTGCAGTATGATTGCAAAAATTTCTATTGAAAATATAGATATCATCTTTAATGAAATCGATTAATATTATTATGTTATCTTGGAATATATGTATAGTTCGATATGAAATGTTGAAATGATATGTTTACCATACCTGTAAAAAATTAACATGAGATCAACTAAAATATAAAGATGTATTGGAATGGAAATCTTTTCTTTCTTATATATCAATCTTTAAGAAAATGTACTTGGAGAAATATTTAATAATATTTTTATATCAAAGTGATCTTGGACTGATATTCTTAACCTTTCATGGAGTTCTATTCTAGGCAGATCTCTAAACAAAGTAAAATAATATCAACTTCTCCTCTTTATAGAGTCCCTGATATTAACAAAGCTCCTCCCAAATATTGCAATTGAGATCGAAAATATGATTTTGAATACATAAATTTCTAGTGAAATAAAGATAAAATAAAAACTACAAAGATTTACAAAACTTTCATATTGCTCTATGAGAAAACGGTACGATCTTCTCATACTACAGAAAAAAACAATTTATTAACAGAATACTCTATTAAAAAATAATTTGTTCTTTTCGGTTTCTTATGAACATCACTCCATTAAGATTATTTAAACAATGATGTCTCAAAAATAACTCATTCAAATTATTTACTTTTTCTTTTTTCATTTAAAGGGGATGTTATTAAGTATCTACCTAACAAATATTTAAAAAGGTAGTATTGTTCAATAGAACAATAACAACAACATCAGCAAACGATCTGCAAAGATATCAAGGGTTCATGCGAATATCTTTACAGCCATTAACGGGTCCCTCGGGACTTTTCGGAGATCAACAAACAATAGAATATTTTATACACATTCCGAAAAAGAACTTAGGATACGGTGCATATTCATGTGATTACCCCTCAGTTAACCAACTTTATTACCTAAACCGTAAACTGGTTTTCTTTCGAGCGATAAATTATGTAATATGAGGTTCTCATTTTTATATACTGTTTTATTTAATGACACTTGCGTAAATTAGTACAATCAGTTAAAACTGTGCTTAAGTGGAACCTCTCAGATTGGATAAATTTCAAGATGTGGGGAAACGAGTTACGGCTAAAAGTATCCATTTATTATACGTAATTTAGTTTAATAATAAATAAGTCATAGTACTAGATTAAAGGGATATATATACTTAGGTAGCTAAGATTAATTAAGATTGTTTATTCCGTGGCAAAAAAGAAACATCCGAGAGTTCCTCGGAAATAAGATCGCAGTGATAAACTTAGACGGAATAGCCGTGCATCTAGTATCACATTTTGACAAATATTTTGTTCTTTTTGAGGTCCCGGATAACCTTCGTAGAATCCTGTTTCTCGGGAACTTTTACCGAAACTCTGAACTGTAAATCATTTTCTCATTTGGTCATTTGCGCATCGAGGAGAAGCAATGCGCTTCTATTTCAACCCAAATATTTCTGTGATAGTGAAAGTGCCGGAGGGATAAGTAGTCAAATATGCTTGAGAAAAGGATACAAGAGGATCAGTGGTGCGTACATTTAGTTGTAAGGAAGTGGATCCTTTTTGTTTTCTAGTTAATTCGATATCTTAGGTACATATCAGAGGCAATCCATGAAGAAGTGTGTGATTATAACTTTTAACTTATCAACGATTCCACTAGAACAATAAGTGTTTCGTATAAGTGAAATTTATGTTCTTGAGAGGGCTATGATAAGGTAACTCGGAGATTAAATATCTTTCATAAAGATATATTTAAATCATAGATTTATGTTTTTTACAAATATTAGTATAGAATATGTTGGAAATTATTAGTTGGCATTGTATTTGCCATAGTAACGCCTATAGCTCTCTCCTCTCCTGAAGGCACATCTATATTCATCTATCTATTAATATTTCTAAACCTTTTAAGGATGATATAAGCCATTTATTGCTAAGATAACATGGTCTATTCTATGCATGTATCATTTTTTTAGTGAGAAACTATTTATTTACATACTATTTTGTGGGTTGAGATGAGTTTTTAATGGGAACTATTGAAATGAATATGATCACACTTTTGTATTATTAAAATATTTTATTTTACTCTATTATTCAAATGAAATACTTTTCCTTTTGGTATATATTCTTTTTAAGTTCATCATAAAAAGCATTGACTAAATGGGTTAAGATAATGATGCGTCGCCAATCTTTAAGTTAACATAAACCGAAAATGCCATTTTTCTTGAATATAACGAAGCAACGGGAAGAAACAAATAGGGTTCTTCAGCAAAAGCCTGAAAATTTAGATGTAAAACTTGGATCAAATATAATAGATCTTAGAACTATAACAACTACCTTCAGTTATGACTTATGTTTAAAGTCACGAACTTCGTCCTCATTTAACTTGTTACCGGGGCTGTTTAGACTAACGCCGCTAAGAAAATGTCGCAGCACAAAAAAGACATTTGTATCGCAAGTTTTCTTAAACCGTACACAACCTTATATACTGTGGAAGTCAATAAACAATAAGAACTACAATTATAGTTACATGCAAGACTGGTTTGGAGTAATGACAATTCACATCCCACCCTTAGGTTTGGGATATTTCGGCATAAAATTCACCATAAAACCCCAAAGCATTCTAAGAAAACCCCAACCAATTCCCAAACCCCCATCCTGGAAATTTCCCTTTTAGGAAGTTTAGTAACTGTATAAAGTAATATTTTACTGAAATTCAGGGTTGTTGATATATGGTTCACCGGTAGCATTTGGGAGATTAAATATTTTATCTCTCTGTTTCGTAGTATGAAGAATAAAATAGGAAATATTTCCAAGCTGTAATATAGTTATTGTATAACAGAATAATTAGGTATGTAAAATAAGTAGCCTAGTAGTGAGATATATACAATCACATTTGAATTTGTACTGAAATGTATTGTAAATTATGATATGTGGTTGAATATTACAATGTTGTTTCTCTGTTCTCAGGTTAGTCCAATTAAAAGTATACTGTAAAACATTTATTCCGGGATACAGTTATTATCAAGAACGTAATAGATATCCTTTTCTAGGAATATCAACATGGTGATAATCCAAGAAAAAGATGTCTGTTTCAATTCTTTACTTAAAATGCTGGTTTCTTTCTTTAAAATTTTCATTCCGTTAATATAAAAATATGCATCGAATAATCGATAAACTTGAATTTCCGATTACAGTAGCTCTCAAATTTCATAATAATAGCAATTTATTTTTATGAAACAGCATACTATCATGAAACAATTTTAATATATAAACCAACAACATCAACCAATTTTTGTTTGATGTTTTATACTTCTCATAGTTAGAGATAGCTTAATCTTTATGTATTACACTTATATTAATCACCACTTTCATTTTCAACTATCGAAAATAATCAAAATCTTATATATAGTAAATACGCAAAATGACTCTAATATAACTGAAACCACTACTAGACACAGGGAAGTCAGGGATATGTTAGATTCGATTGTCGTCAAAATCTCTCCAGAATATAATGAAGAAGTAACTAATTCACAGAATTATGAAAATAAAATGTTTTTGAGATGTTTACTACCCAACATCAAAATATGAATCCTTATAACTTACTGTTTGTTATTAACCCGATTGAAGAGCTTGAAGGAGTCTATCAATATTATAATGGTGGTGAAACTATTTGTAGTAGAAAGATTACCATTGATAATTTAGCTACATTACAAAATCACGGTGCTGCAAAGTGTCAAAAACGTATCCAGACATTTCATAATAATTGCAGAATTACTCCCAAAAAGTATATAGAAAACTTAAACAATAACGAAAAATCAGCTTCACAATTATTAAAAGAGAAGAAGATACAATATCAAAATATCACAAATATCATCATAATTTCTTCTAACTCAAATGACCGTATTTTCGAAAAATTAGGTCACTGTTTAGTAACAGTATATGTGTTTTATTCGTTTTTGACAACCCCTTCATTTTTCTAGATCCTTCAAGTATTTGGAAAGGGTGGAATCATTCATATAATAGGAAAAAGGTTGTTAATATTGTTAAAACTAGGGGTACACACTTTTGGGATCATTTTGAAGCTATAATTATCGAAGTAAAAACAATTAATAGAAGTAAGTCTTATAGTTACTTTGTTCAAGACTCTTTCAAAAGGAAAATTAAAGAATTTCTATTGAATTTGCTTAAATATTCACCCTTTTATATCAGTATAGAATCTGATGATTGGAAAGGTAATATTTTCATAATTTCAATCGAGCGGTTGGGAGTGTTAACATTACGAATATGGTGTTAGTACTACAAGGTTTTCCCCTGGATAGGGTCCCATCCTCACAGCATGATTTTTACACTCATCATGCTTTTCCATCGGTGTATTTGACAGAGATATAGGTGCAACAGTATAGATGAGACTTGGTCGTCATAGATACAACGAAAATTAAAGGATGATCTTATAAGCTATTATAAAAATCCCAGTGTCATTATAGAGACTGTAGAAGTGAGATACATATTATTAAAATACATTGAATCCCAATAGAGTAAATATGAACGAATAAAATAACGAGATGGAAAATAATATTTCTATATATAAAGAACTAAAAACCGAAACTAGAAGTTAGCAGTTCGAAAGTTCGTATTACACTTTATAATTATCATATATTTTATGTAATAAAAGAAGAAGTAACAAAATACAAATATTTTGCTTTATTAATACTCATCAATTATTACTTAACCATAACTCAATGTCTAAGCGTATTAACAACTCTCAGTTGTTGCTTTTATGCCTTCGGCTCAGCTTTATATATATTAAATTTGTTAGATATGTAATGGGAGGATAGAACCGAAATTCTTATAATTGTAATGGAGACTGAGTATATATAACTACATAGTTGCATGTGTTTAACTATTATCTTTTCACCATAATAATTGTAACATTGAACTCTGCAAACTTATATTTTTATATTGGGCCGAGAAGATATTAAAAGTAATTAGTTACAATTGTACATTACATGCATCATTGCAAATCACTCAAAACCCAGCGCACACACCATTAATAGCACTACAACCTTCAAACGCACTAACGAAAACGTATTTTCGAATAGCTTGGGTTTACTTGAAAAGAGCATTTACTGTATTCGCTATTGGTTCCTCTATTAATGCTCTCCCTTTCCGTTGCACAAACGTTGGAATCTTCATGTTACTTTACCATTATGAGCAGTCCAATGACTTCTCACCCCCTGACGCTGGGCCATTATTTTTAGGCGTGCTCAATTTTCTGTACTATTTGACTGTCATGATGAGTAACTCAACCAAGCGCAAATCTACCTGTGCTAACAAAAGCATGTAGTATATCGTGAGGACGACCGACAGTTTCCCAGAATCAAAACAGCACAGAGGGCAATGAGCGGTCTCCCACGGGAGCTTGTCATGCAGATCATCATGCAGATCATTATTTCTGAAGAAGAGGCCAATCTGTTTCCAGTTTGTTGCTTTTTTTGGATTTTATATCTTGTTGTGCTACCGGATTGATGTGCAGTATCCAATTAGGGAAAGCTGTGCAAATCCTTCTATTTTGGCTCAACGTCGGACTGGGTAGTTCAGCTATAAAAGTACCAGTAATCAGAACTTAAATACAATTAAATTGTCTTGTTATATAAGGAGATACATTTTGCCAAAAAAATTTCCTTCCACTTTTAATATGTCTACTGTTCTCTCAAAAATGTAACTCATTTTACTTAATTTGGAAGTGGACCCATATTTATCACATTTTAAAATACTAATTAGAACTAAAACATCTAGCAAAAAATGCTGTTACAAGTGTTACTTTCATCACTATTATTTTTTACTAATTGCGCAATAGCTGCGGCTTCCTACCCTACATGTGCAATGTTAATACCGACGGATTTGACTGATAGTGGCGGTTATGCTATAACATTATATGAATTATCATATAGTGAACCTGTAGGCAAGATATCTGACGAACTTCTAAGTTATGCAAAAAAAGCACAAGCGGGAGCCCAATTTCCTACTAATTTCTACGATATTGGTTTCAATATTTCCATACCATCAGGGGAAGTCTATAGAAGAAACTTTCAAGGTAAGGAGAATGTACTATTATCCCATATGGCTGTGGTTTATTATGGAGGGATAACAGTCCCAGAAACAGGTGAATACACATTTTCTTTGGACGGAGCAAGCGATGGTGCAGCAATGTTTATACTTGATGATTTAGATAAGCTGTGTTGCGAGAATTTTGGTAACACTCTTTTACAGGGGATTGATGCTCTTTCAAATTTTTATTATATCCCAGACGATCCAAATTATCAAACTAAGTCAATGACTTTCAATTTAGTAGCAGGGATGGCTTATAAGGTAGTGTTTTCATATATAAATCTCGATGGGAATGCCATTTTTGAACCTACCATGAAGACACCATCAGGAGAGATTATAACAAATTTTAAAGGGTATCTATACAATTCAAATGGCACTTTTACGACAGGAAATTCAACATCATCAGTTGTTTCACAATGGAGTGAGACATATGCAACAACGACTTCCACTACTATAATCACTAATGTAAAAACCGAATCTATATATAGTTTTCCTTACACAGAGGTCGAGACCATATATTATATAATGACTCCTGTGCCATTATCAGCAAGTTCTTCAGTTGTCAGTAGTTCATCCGAAACTGCTATATCCTCGTCTTTGACTTCATCATCGTCTCTATCAGAATCTGCCTTATCTAGTACTTCTGTTATTTTGTCATCGACAGGACAAATATCAGCAGTGTCTTCTCAGCAATCGTCAGCTATTTCGTCATCAGTTTCATTATCATCAGAAAGTTTATTAACCGTACCATCTTCTCCACCTGTTACGTCATCTTCTGCTATTTCTACAGTACCTTTCTCAGCTAATAAAACACAACTCATATCATCATCAGTATCTGATGCAGTGATTTCTTCTGTTGTCTCTTCGTCTGAAGAAGCTTCGGTTTCAAGTTTTCCACAATCCTCCAAAACATCGTCCTCGATGAACATAGTACTATCAAACCTGGATGGCGATTCCCTAACAAAACAATTAACAAAATCTACCACGTCAAGTGTCTTCAACACTTTTACGTCAGGGGCTGCATCCTCGAACACAAATATGTTCTCAAATTCTTCTGCAACCAAGGAATCTATCAAAAGTTCAATTAGTTATCCATCGACTAAGTCAACCCAATCAAACTCACCTGTAGAGAGTTGTGGAGACGCTGGACAATCCAGAAGTGAAGATTACCTGACCACTTCCACCTACACTGATGTTTACGGTGTGACAAGAACAACAACGGTGAAATGTTCCACTGAGCCTAATGATATTAACCCAGCCGGTGAAAGTTATTTGCCGGACATAACTGTAGTTACCGTCACATCTTGCAGTAATAAGAAATGTGAATCTGTCGTGTCTACAATGGCTCATCCTACAGATCTGGCCAAGACAACGGTTACTGGGAAGTCAAATCCACAAGAAACAGCTACCTCATCTGGATACAACGGTGCATCTTCTGTTGCTTCTGTTGCTGTCCAACTGCAATCCAGCAGAGGATCATCTTCTGCAACCCATACAGTGCAACAGGCCCCAAATGCTGCTGGTAAGTACACAATGGGATTACTGTTTTCTGTCGTCCCAATTACATTCCCACTATTCTTTATGTAAGCATATTTATTATATATAATTTAATGAATTATTAATTCAGTGAAAGTAACAGTTACATAAAACTCATGAATGTGTGTCGAGACACCATAAAACCCTGAGAAAGTTTATAGATGTCTGAAATTGATATATATTGAATGATGGAGTTACAGCTGTAAGTTTCTTAAATAACTCTTCCAGCTCTGTGTCTGAGAGAAGATTGGTTGAAATTTAACAGATCAACAACAACGGAGCAGGGGAAAGATGTAAATGGGTTAGGAGTAATTAAATGTGTAAATGAAGTTAATGAAATAAACAAATAGCTATTCGTTATATATAAGGAGTCTCATTAGGTAGCTACGACTATCATAATTTAACTATCTATTTTATTAGTATTTTCTTGTGTAATTGTTTTAAGTTAGCTATTCCGTCGGTAGTATCAGAATAATGGGGAAGTATGTAGTTATTCAAAACGTATGGGCCGTTTCTGTGACCAGTGGCCACTTTACCGTGTTTTATAAGAATAATCACTCTAAGCGGTTAAATTTCAAAATTCTTAGGTCTGATGCATTGAAGGACGTTACTATTGATTGCGCTCTCATCTTAAGGTGTGCCGAAAATAATTAAATATTTCTAGAGAATGTTTAGTAAGTTACATAACAATATGTATCTATTTGTATATATGAGAGGGCAGGATCATATGTGCAGTAAGTTCAGAATGAACGTAAGGTAATAAATGACAGTAAGGTATATCCTCTGTTCTGTGCAATATTTCCTATCTATCCAGTATTGGATACACAAAACATTGTCAATAGTCAATTTGAACTATTCATGCTGGACATATAAACACATTCATAAAGCACTTCCATATGATTTAATCTCATTCGACTATTAGTAAAATATCCTAACACATTATCAATAATTTGTTTGATTAAAGCGTGTTATAGTTGATAATCACACCACATGCATTATTATAGTTAAGTCAGTGGTAATTGTTCCATTTCTCACACCAGGTAATCCAAAAACGATTTGGAGCTGGTCAGAATCTGTAACAGACAAGTCTCTAGATAATGATGTGAGAGTGTGGATGTTTTAAATTATGCAGAGTCACGTTTATGTTTGACAATTTGTGCCATTTGTTCTAGAAGGATCACATTGGTTCTATTCATTTTCAAACTGTAGTAGCATGTTATTATTAAGTAAGATCTGGTTTTGAGAGACACATGACACAATATATACGAATATTCGAGTAGCAGAATTATCAACCAAAGTAATGAGAGTATCCCAACATCAAAATCATAAATATTGCATGAGTAAGGTAACTAGACTGAAGTATTCTTATTTGCTGTTGGAGCTATTCCCACTGTATTCTCATATTATATTAGCATATTCTATAGTATTATATTTTGTAACATCATTCGCATGTATTTGAACCCCAGATATTATTCTATAACATAATTTTCAAACTGGTCAGATAATAATGTCCTGTCCATTGTAAGAAATTCCATTGTTGAATGAATGCTCGTCATGAGTAGCCAATAATTTGATGATTCATCAAGTGGACACATAAAATATCCCCGTATAAGGGTTGCCACACCAGAATTAAATAATTATATGGTAGTATTGTGTTATGTTAATATGTTTCATTATTGCTGGGGCGATATTAACATATATTTCTGTATGAATTGGCAATGACAACTTTGTTTTATCTGGTTAATATTAGTGAAATTCATAGAGTAAACAATGGATGAGGAAAAATAGTTCCTAGTCATAAATATTTATGATAATAATGTGTTGATGAATATACATATTCATATGGTCATTTCTAACTTCAACCTGTTTTCCCAGTTTTTTTTATGCTATATTGCAGTTGTAGCGACACAATGGTTCTTTCCAGATGAAGTTATAGACTCAAAGTAAATTGTTCATCCTAACCAGTGATAATATTATAGTAGTATTTCGGTGACATGAAGTGTATATATCTGCTAAATTACAGTAATTGATTAGAGTCTTCAAATGGTATATTCGAATGTCATCCGGATATAAATTCATAAAACCGCATCTGAAGGTTCGATATTTGTATGGTTGTGACCAGAGCATTGAGTATAGCTGAAATTGATATATGTTATTAGTTAATGACTTTCTTTTCGTGCTATTTGTGTTTTGTTCATTTAAGTGACTGGATATCATAAGTTTTGTTTCTAATGCAGATGATATTCACTATTAATATCCATTTTTTGTTGTAATAATTCTTCAGATGGGGTTCTGCTGCTGACATTTTATGACTCTTTTAATAGAAATTCTAGCTATATCTTATATTCTAAGTGGATACTATAAATTCGATTATTTATTTCCCACTATGTAGTTAATTTACTGATTTAAACAATAGTTAATATATCATGAGATATACTAAAGTTGTTGGAGAAAGCGTTCTTTGAATCACAGTTTCCTAAAGATTTTTAATATTATTCACCTAAGACATTTCCGAAAATTTCCATACCTTTTTATAGTACCTACATCAAAAGCAAAATCAATTGTGTTTTCAATGTAAACTATCCTTCTATTTCATTTTTAAATATATTTTATATTATCTTGCTACCTATTATCATCTAAAGTCTGCCGAGCTTGAGACATTACGGGAAGTGATAGCTTCGAACTCGGTCTCTAGACCATAGGTAGTTTAATTCCTCGCGATATTGCTAGAATTGTTTATATGCATTGTTAATAGTTTTCGGTATTGTATTAATAGTATAAATGGTTCTATAGAAGAGTATATATCATTTTATTCATTAATATCTTACATGTCCCTCTATTATTGCTTCTGTGTCGAAAAAGACAATTAATAATATTTATCTGATAGTCATATGCGCCCATGTGGCTGTTCCTCTTGCTATTATCTGTAATTCTGGTAACCATTATATTAGTGATCACGCTTACTACTATTACCATTTCGATTTACGAGGTTACTCTTCATAGAGAACACACCTCTCAACTGTGGCATAATGAAATAGAATATCGAATAAAGGAGTCTTTCCTATTATTGATAAAGATCAGCATTTGACTCGTTTCCATAGTCTTGATGTAAAAAAATAATATTACTACATTCTTATTAAAAAATGGAGAATAGCCCTCACTGAACTTCTTGTACCATTAATATGTAGTTCTCCTATGCCAGAAACCAAATTGTAGTGATCAAAAAATGCAACGAAAATTATTCTAATATCACTACCAATATTAGTAGAATAAGGTCTACATATCACAATAGATTTTTGATGGTTACCTTATCGAAAATATAAAGATAAATATGAATGTAATTTGCATTAGTGCATAGAACTGAAGAACCATAAAACAATGTAAAAAGGATATTTTCCGTCAGTCTTTCTGCTACCTATAGTATAACATTTCAATCTAACTACTCTAATTTAGATCGACCAAAATTTCGTTAAAGGCATTATATATATCATTTTCATAATGTTGTAATAAATTAATTTCTGAACTGGATAGATTCAACCCTTTAGATGCTTTTTGCAAAAAGTCATGATTAGGGAATGTTATGCAGACTTTTGTTGGGGAAGCTCTCATTTTCAAACCTTGAAAGACAACTCTCAACTGGGCGTCACATTGAATTCCTCCATGACCCCCATAAGTTACTAGCATACACGGTTTATTCGACCATTCATGATATAGATAATCGATGGCATTCTTAAGAGAAGCAGGATAGCCCCAATTATACTGCGGCGAGATGAAGATAAAACCATCCAAACTACTGATTAGTTTACTCCATTCCCTTGTGTGATCATGGTCATAGTTGACTGCATTTACGATCGATCTTGGTATTCCTGATTCGTCATATAGAGGGAGGTTGATGTCTTTCAAATCAATTTCCTTTAGTTTAAACTCATTCATTTGGAAGATTGATTTTTCAATTGTGTTGATAACAAAGTTCGAAATTTGAGGGCACACTCTAGGCTGTCTTGTGGAGCCTATTATAACACCGATTTGATACATTATTGGCAATGGAGAGACAGAAATGGTAATTAAAAGGTGTTGCACAAATAATCGTTTTGAGATATATTCTACTTTCCTGAAAATGAGCTCAACGAAGGACATCCACTTTTATATTATAGATTCAAAAACATAAAAACAGTGATGGTAAGCCATATACCAGCTCTTAAGCTGAGTACCTCCTGTTAGAATTTGTAATCTGACTGCTGGAAACAGCGAATCTGTCATGCGGTTTCAGTCTTTTCCCAATTTTTTTTGGCACCAGAAAATCTATCTCAATTTTTTTTGACTCAGAAACCTTGGAAGAGGCCAGAATTTCAGACTCCGAATAAAGCTTTAAGCACCTCGAAGAGCAAATGAGGAAACCAGATTATTGTTTGGAGAAAGGAATGAGTTCGTGGCACAACTTGTAGTAATTGTCAGTTTGCGTTTCACAAACGTGCACGGTCAAGTATTGAACATTTGGCAATCTTAATTGCCGTTATTCTTTTGGAGAACAACTTACACCGCTGTTGTGGGTCAGTTCGAAATGGAACTGGAACTGGGACTGGTTGAGATATTGAACATATCCAGTTGGTCAAGGAAGCAGATGGACTGGTATTATTTAAGGAATCGTTCTTCGTTATCAAATATCGTATATTAGTATTGAGATTAGTACTGAAGGTATCTTGGTTAATTAAAACAAATTTTATATTAATATTCTATGAGCGATTGAATAGGATTTTATTATTGTCAGACAATTAGTGATAGAAATCGTCGTTTCTAACAGATTGAGCATTTGTTTTAGTAATATTTTGATTCATTGTTATGTAATTTATTATACAATTAATATACAGTTAATTCTTCGTTCTCTCTTTCGGAAGGAATTAATCTATTTACAAGATATTTGTTTCAAACATCTGTCTTTTTATATTCCAGATTTTTGGAGATATGATTTCTTATTCACATTACCGAACTTTATATTAGAGTGTCGTCATACAAGCCTATCCATTTATAATTTATTGTGCACAATATTCTGTGTTCTTTATGCTCTTATGGTAGTCTTGTACTATACATCTATTGAATATTAAGCTCAGTAATTAGCATCGTACGATTGCATTTTTTTGTTTAAGTTTTGTTTGGAAGTTGCACATTTCCAATTAGGTGCCAAAACAATAAAAAATATATAAATTAGGAATACTACAATCAGTTTTTTATCGTGTTGTTTTGATACAATACAACATTCTTCGAGATTGAGTATGAAAATATATGATAGTAGATTGTTGGTAATGGTAATAGTTAATACTGTGACGCAGGCTTATACGTCCCCAGATCACAGCACGGCTCCTCCTCCTTTTAATAACAGGAAGAGATATATAAAGTGTATTATATAGTTTTACATAATTTTGGAAAACTTGTTCCCTTTTATATGAAAATCTTCACAGCAATTTCATATTGCACGATATTACTGCGCATAACAGTACAATAATAATTTCCAACAAAAATGATGTTCTATATAGGATGATATTGCTTTGATGCTGAGGTGGTTATCGATACCGACAACCACAATAAACTACGTATAAATAAAGATAATAGCCAAATACATACAACTATATGGATCTACTGGAACATCGGACGAACAAAAAACAGTAGAAATAGTAAAAAAAAGGATGACCATCCGATGAGTAAAGTATAGCTCGACGAATTGTGACCGACAGACTCCTCTATATGATCTGATATGATATGCTTATTCAACTACGAAACAAATTGAACAGATAGACTTGAAAATTGTCCATTCTAAATAGTTGCGGTTAAAATCAAGAATACTATAAGAAGAAATAGAATCCAATCATCTAAGAATAATATGAATTAATATTCCTCTCATGTAAATACTTTGTATTTTTGCATCTACTTCTATTAGGAGAGTGAAGACTTATATATATTAAAATAATAAATAATAAAGATAGTTATTCTTTAATGTTTCTTTCTCTTTTGATTAATAAGGCGTTGTTGTTGTTGTTTTCTGTTTATTTGCTTT